>JAWWEQ010000010.1:36502417-36573359 GCA_035583055.1 Torymus tubicola
ACACATATATATATCTATATATTATAGGCTGGTCGGTGGGGTCAGTTTAACAAGAGCCTGAGCGAGAGATGGCAGGAGGTGTGTACGTCAATAGTTTAGGATTCGGGAATGGCGACGACCAGTGTGCTTCGCGCCGACTCTCTATCCCTCGCTCACCTGACTCGACCCATGTGACTTTTCGAGAATTTCGAGCTGAGATCTGAGGGACGTGAAACTGCCGGAAGAGGAGTCGTCTTTTCCCCGCGCGGACGCGTATTGATCTTTGCTCTCACTCGTGAGATGCGGCATTTTCAGTGAAGAATTTTTCGTATACGCCGCAGTTATAATAAACGTACAATTGATTCGCGGTTGCTTTTGGATTTTTCACTTGAATGTATACCATGAGTTGACGCGAAGCTTACATATATATATATACACGAATCGCAGCGCGAATTGGATAACTTTGCTTGTAATTTGAGTATCTTTATTGATCTCGCGACTCGGGAAATTCGATATAACTAAAGCTTACGCAGTATGTTGAACAACCTCTCACACCCAATGGCGACATTATTTGAAATTTCCTGAAACCACACGTATATCGAAAGGTCTGAAATTTCATACGTGCTTCTCGGTTTGTATGATTACCAGAGAAAAGCTGCTACCAATAATTATCGTCATACTTTCAACAATCAACATATACAATACGCGTCGAAAAATAAAAAAAAAAATTAATTCGTCTTAAACCCAACCCTCTTCAGTAAAATTCCTTACAAATGCAAATATCGAGGATAATTTATCGCTGTGGCTGGCCCGTTGAAACCGACAGCTTTTATACGCGGCATAGAAGTGCTCGCAATAAAAAGAGCTTAAATTTCGGTGTACGCGGAGGCTTTCGCGATGCTAGAACCTTGGACTAGCCATAAACCGCGAAGCCGAAACCGTCGAAATTAAATCAAGATTTTTATGGGGCGTGCCTTACAAGAGCCACTCACGCGCGCGCGCCACTGCGCCCCTCGCGTGTAAAGGTAACTCTACATCGAATAAGCGACATCCGAATGGCTTTCCATTCCACTTTAACGTGCATTTTTTTATTTTTTTTCCCTGAAGAATTCGACATTCCTTTACCAATTGCACAAGAAAAATCTCAAAAATCGAATGGTGAAACTACTATTAGGAAGGTATATGTACACGGCTGTTTATACGGGAGCGAAAGAGAGCGAGGAAGGAAACGTTTAATTTCGTCGGTTAGCGCGCGCCGCGCGCGCCCGTGCAACCATGAGCGTCGGAGCTCGTGAGTCTAACACACGCGCACAATGAGAAAACATATATAACGCGCGTATATAAAAGCCAGTTTACGATCGGCCGGATCCCCCGTCGGGATCATTTTTTTTTTTTTAAGGGGCGACAACAGGGGCGACGGTGCATATATTTTTTGTTGAATTACAGCGGCACATACGTTTTGCCATATACGTTTACTGATAAGGCCGTAGGAAGAGACTTGGATACGCACTTCAATATATATACGAACGTACGGTGTATTTTATTTAAACAGATGTGCGTTAGCACGTAGCGATTCTTGCGTTTGGGTACTGTTTGCCCCCACGATTAAAGTGTATTATCGTTGATTCGATAATCGTGACCGCGTTTCTCTGTTTTTTTTTCACCTTTTGTCGTGGCATTAAAAGAGGCGCACTCGTGTATGTGTGTGGTGCGCATTTTAAACAAGTCACGAGTATTTGTATACGCATTCGTGTGCCTTATATTCTTTTGAGCGAATATTTTTCGATATATAATATAGTTTTATATACCCGTTTGCCGTAGCTGAAAGAGAATATATGAAATTTCATTAGAATGCTTTCGATTTTGTTTTGCGCGTGTTCCGCGGGAGATTCGTCGGGCGCTTTTTATCCGGTCAGAACTTTTTACTGTTCAATGAGCGCGAAGGAAACGCGCGGAGCGTATACTCGCTGAGGCATTCAATATATATACATATATATATTAAATAGCATTATTCAAAAATAAACGTAACCCACTTTTAATATTTCAAACTCACGAGTGCATTGCAAAGCTTATATATCGTTCTATAAATACGCTTGTGAAATAAAAATATACTATATATGAAATTTGCAATTGAAATTCAAATGGATTGATTAAAAAATATTATTCCAGTCAGTATACTGCAGGCGATAATAATAAAGTTATTTTCGCAATGTGACTCAGACGGCTTTACTGCCATTTCAACCACTATTGTATAGATTGTTGATCACTTATAGGGTTAGCGTATGGAATGTAGATTTTTTTTTCTTACGGAATAACCGCACTCTGTCCGTTATATATAATGAAATATAAACATTTGGTCAAGTGCACGAGGAAATGTTATTTTTGAAAATTTAGAAACTCAAAGCGCCAGTTGCCATTATTGGTTTTACGTTAGCTGTTTTGATGCCAAACCTGTCATAAAAATAAACTCCAGCACGCTTGGTAATTTATTTTTTCAGCCTTCGGGTATGTATATACCTCGCCAGATTTACCTTAGTAATAGCGTACAGCAGCTCGTTGATTCTACAAAAGTTATAAATTACGCGGAAAGGGTAACCTCAAGCTATACGTATATTATAGCTCGCGAATCTGGAGGTGAACTTGCTTCTCGTCTTTTATCGGCTACTGAAAACAAGTTCATATATATTTTTAGAAATTACGATCTACGCAGCCCACATGTATTATATACATATACACACACACACATGCATCGTTAAATATTTTTTTCCTTGGATTTGAAATTCAAAAAAATGTCTCAACTATGAACAATCAGTACAAGGTACTTTTCTCTCTCTCTCTCTCTCTATATATATATATACAATTTTCATCAAAACGCTCGTTTGCAGAAAAATCTAGGCTATACGGAAAAGAGAGCTCGTATGGAATCGAGTCAGGGAAAGAAACGCTCGCAAACGCCCCTCGTGTCCCAAGCTGTGAATTTTCAACGTTCCCTCGTGCAAACTCTTTTTCCCCGCCGCGTGAAAATCCTCTGTAGGGAAAACGAGTGTGTACCTGTATATATACACATACGTTTGTGTGCAACGCGTCGTCGCCGAAAGAATTTCCGCTCTTTACTTTGAGAAATAAAAGGCGGGCGGGTGTTCTTTTTTTTCATCGCATGTAGGCTAATTATATGCCGAAGCATTGCGCGCGCGGGCTCGGGCACTTGACTCATACGAGATATGCTGGTGGAGACAAATGAATCATGCCGCCGATAAAGGGTTTTACAACCGAAACGGAGAACGAGGAAGCGTATATGTGTGTATATATGTATATATATGAGCGAAGCATATATGTGTAAAGCGAACGCTTCGAGGTTGCAGCCGTAGTTGTCGTCGTCGTCGGCGCGTTTTTACCAGCCGCACACGTTTACGGCTTTAACGAACAGTAAACAGATAATTACCGCGGCACGAGCGGCGAGCTCACCTACGCATACCCCAGGTAGAGAGTTTTATTAGCGCGACAAGCGACGCGCACTCCTGATGTGCGTATTATATACATACATAGATATTTATTTACGAACAAATTGGTTATGCGCGTACCGACACTTTTTATTGCTTATTTTTTAGTTTTATAAAGTTTCCTTTTCTTCGGTATGGGTTGGAATGTAGTTTGTAAGAAGAAAAATCGGAATATACTACGTTTCTTGGATGAATAGAATGATAATAGATGTATAGTTAATCTCCTCGTTATGGATTAATGTTTGTAGTTGTTTCCTTCGCAATTAACGATGATTCATTGATTCACTTATGTTATTTTGTAAAAAAAAATTAGATAAGCTTTGGATATTCCAACCTAAAGTTATCAAGAAAAAATAAATACACGTCAATTATATAGTTTGTTTTTAACAGTTTTTGTACATTTGTTACAGTAGTTATAGTATACTTATTTTCAAAATAGTCCAGAAAAAAAAGTTAAATTACTTCATTAACTATAACTTTAATAGACTAGAGCAACTGTACTTTGGCCAGTTACTGAATTTAAGCTGAGTTGGGTGCGGTTATTATTCAGTGGATTGGTATCTGTGACGTACCTATACATATGCATACAACTTCGATTAGCAGTTAGATTTTTCTCTTACTTTACTAAGTCTGGTAATTCAAATATGTTGTGGGTATTATTAGAGCCTTTGGATGTGACGTAATTGCCGAAAACTAGATCACCGGGTTATGTTAAAGTAAGTGCAGTAAAGACCTAAAGTTCTCTGCTTTTGCTAAAGATCTGGGTAAAAGGATTATTCCAAGGATGTGCATTACTCCGAAAAAGTACTAATCATAATTGATTATGAGAAAAGTTATAGATCATATCGTGGTACGACTGGACATAATAATTAGCTTAATTAGTGTACAGCTCAATGCACAACACTCTGTATCGAATTATCGAATTAATTATCGTAGAAAACGTGAAACTCGTTGCGGCGTGAAATATCGTCATGCTGATGATAATTATCACTTTCAACGACAATGAAGACCATAGAAGTAACATAATTATTGTACCTATAAAAGAAGGGAATGTCGGAGAAAAGTTTTGTCACTTTATCCAATGATTCACATGCGGAGAATTACGCATTAAGAAGATCCCAGCGTTAATCCAGCCAATTATTAGAGCTAAATTCCTAGCGTTAGCCTCTGTGTCTTGAGAATGTAAGGGAAAACTGATTCATGCAGTGCGATAGGGAAGGAGCCACATTCGTTAGACTGACGTTTTCTATTGCATAATGTCTCCCATAATAAATCAATCATCATTCCGTATTAATTTAATACCGCATTTGATATGCACGTACCGATACTTGTAGAGGCATGTATATGACAAGTACTTCACTAGCAGCTTCAAGTATCCTCGTCACTTGTCCATGAATCACGAGAGTTTTACTCCAAGTTAATGATTTCATTACGTTTAATATCATCAGAGATAAAAAAAACACCTAAATTGTTAAACCAAATTTACAATAATTATACAGGAAGGAATTACAATAGTGGTTTCTCATTAATATATTAATATCGCTTAGCTACGCTCCGCTTAAATGTTTAATTTTATTTACATCAATTTAGAATACATCCCTCGTCATCGCTAAATGCATATATCGACAATATTAACTTAATTGATAAATTCGCGCAAATTCTCTCAACCCCACACGTGATCCTATCACGAAGTAAAAAAAAATGTTATTTAGGCTAGACGCGAGCGAAAAGAAAACTCGAGGTTGTCGGAAGGGGGAGAGTAGGCTGTAAAAATAAGTTTGGCCTACTAGCGCGAACGTGAGCAGGCGAGCGTTGAGAGGCATTATATACACGTATATACGTGCCGGCGAGTCTAAACAAATATTCGCACGGCCATGCGCTCGCGAACAGCGCACCTCGATAGCACGCGGAGGGCTATATATTTCAACGATAGGCGTGGCTTACGCGCGAAATATACCACGATTGCCCATTGGGACTGATACACACGCGTGTGTGTGTGAGTGTATATCGCGTGTGTCCGCGAAAAAGCTTTCATTAACGTGTCTGATATATGTATATATACACGCTGCTTGTCGTACTATACATATATACAGCTAATAAAGTGGAAAGAGAGAGAGAGCAAATCGTGTAATGGCTCATAATCATCGACATAATTACTCTCACGTTGTTTGCCACACATGATAACGGTAAGAGCTAAAAGATTAAAGAGCTTCTTCTAGAATCGTATATATATGTATCGTATGTGCTTACAATATCGTGAGTTTTCAATGTCTCGCGGAATTTTCCTTGATAGGCTGCGGATTAGTCATTTTTATATACCTTAAGCAAGAAGTATACGTGTCAATGATATTTCGAAACCACGGTAAATGCTTTATGTTTCGTGTACGATTGAAAGACGCTTATAATGCGTGTAATTATTCATAAAATCATTCGGATTCGTCAAATGTTTGATTTGAATCATTGCCTAAATATTCATACTGTACAAACGAGAGGCGTGTATTAAACAAATTCCAGAACTCTCAGTGTTTGCATATTAAACTTATCATTTCTATGTAATTCTTTTAAAGACCACAATACAGCTGATAAAAATACAAAAATACGTATGTAAAGTAGAAAAAATCCAGTTAATAAACAAAGACGATCCGAGCGCCTTTGTCGTAATTAAAGAAATAATGAAATTCCGATTTTGCCTGCGACCGCATTAATAAAATTAAGGAACATCATCGCCGCTTGAAAATTCCGCTCTCGCGTACTTACATCAAGCTCTCGGAGCATGCGATCAATGCCCGCGCGCCGCATATCAACCTAACCACACCTCACGCGCACGTGCCATTCAAAAAGCTCTCGCTCTGCTTATATTCCTCGCATTTTCCCTTTCCCGTAACGGCCTCGGAGTCGCGTGACGCAAAAACGTGGTGAGTGCAGGAAAAAAGCTCTATATACGACAAAAAAAGCCGAGTTTTAAAAAGCAGAGGGGGGGGGAGGGTAGGAGGAGGGCGGGTACAGAGAGATGAGGTATATATATATATATATTATGTGAAGGTGGGGAGAGGAGGGAGAGATGCAACGCAGCCTCAGAGTAGTGCGCGCGGACAATCGATGCTGCCGCGCGGATCGATTCTCCTCTCTCTCTCTCGCTCTCTGCATACTGTACATACTAGACGGGTAACCCTGAAAAGCTTTCCCTTTACCTCCTCCCTCGCGCGCCAGAGCACGGGATATATCTATGTGGTCGTGACGGGGTATAATGTGTATATATATATGTGTGTGTGTGTGTGAATATGCGCTCGCGCTACCTTGCTTATATCGTCAATATAAATAGAATATAGAAATAGCGAATGCGATATCCACACTCGCGGTGCGGCTTTCTCTCATCATGTCTGCGAGCCCGCGGCATGCTCCTGCTGCTGCATGTCGATGCCGCACGTGCGCACGCAAGCGTCGCTAAATGCGCGAACCCCGCGTATATATGCGGGGCCACAACGTATATATACTGTACAACAGAATCAGCCTTGCCGACGGATTGCTGCTGCTGCTGCACGCGCGAGTCTTCCCGCAACGTGCCCCTATATATATATATATTGGTTAAAGGGGCGAAATTTCACGGGTGGGATCACGCTGGGTTCGTGCTGAAATAGTAGTTTTGGCGGTTCCACTGGTCATGATTCGCAGGCACGCTCTGGAATTGCTTGCAGCTTTTTTTTTCTCTCTGGCTTCCGCATGGGGAATTATCGATTTACTCGGGGGTTTTTTTTTCAAGTTTTTTTTTATGCCGTGCTCTGCGGAAGCTTTTAATTCAATTATCAATTACTTCAGTGTTGTGGGTTTACGAAAACGAACTACGTTTTATATGATTAAATGCATCAGTGTTACTTGGTTATATGTTTTTTCATGAAAACCTTGGAAATTTAGAACAAATATTTGGATTTTCTTAGAATTTCCGGAATATTCAAATATATGTAAACGCTTGTTATAGCACAATCTTCGGGTTCCGTAAAATGAATAAGTTTCTCTCTAGGGTCAAAATTGACCTATTTTCAACAAGTTTTGTTAGCTTAGCAACTTAATTTCAAATTTTCACCATTATTCATGTGCTTGTTTTATAAACATTGAAGAAAAAAATTTTCCATAAAATTCATTATACGAAGAATTAAATCTACCAGATAATTGAATTAAATGTATTTGATCTAATGAGGTTATTTTATTCATCGTATTATAATATCGTCTGACCTCAATGAACACTATACGTTTTCATTTTACGTCAACAAAATATCTATAGCTTTATTGTTTGACGCGTATTGAACGCGTAATTCTATCGCTTCTGCAAAAAATTTTCTACGGTTGGTCGTATAAATCTGACAGCAGGTATAGGCTCGACAAAAATTCCTGTCGCTAAATTTATTTTTCTGCGTCGCTTCACAGTATTACTGTGAGCTGGGCAAAGATGAAATTTTAACGAAATTTATCGGTAGTAATTTTCGTGAAAAAGTGCTGACGAAATAGAATTTTTAAGTTAGAAGGTTTGCCGGCTTTTTGACCGTTCAGAGTTAGTATATAGTAAAGGATTAAATTAAGTTAGCCTTTCCTGTAAAAAGGTGGGCTTTTTATATTTATTGTAATAATTTCTTAATATAAGGTAAACTATATTTTGCAATACAAGTTTCGATATAATACTTCATTTATTTTTGAAACTTCACTATATTCTATACTATTTTCTGAAAATCTCGCAGTATATGTAAAAGAATTTAAAATAAGCTATTACGAATTTTCAAACTGTAAAACTTTTTACTACATGACTTAAGTTTCAAGGTTTCCACAAACACATAATATGTGCATTTTAAGTTTATTTAATTATTTAAGTACAAATTCTCAAATTAAGTAATTATGCTTATCAGGGTATATCGTTAAACTTTTAATACACTTTTTTTTAAATTTAATAACTAAAATATCCATCAAATTTCAGTAACCATAATGAGATTCTTGTCGTTCGAGGACTGAAAAGCAATCCATATTTATCCAAACGCTTTTTTCGTGTTTACGGTGTTGTTTATGAGTTACCTTCTTTCTTTGTACGAAAATCTAAATATTTCATCGAAACGTTTCGCCAATTGCTTTCGAACGAGAGCAAGTTAAATTATCTGTTATTAGTTAAAGCAGAACACAAGGTGTAACATTTTTTTTTATTACTAGCCTAGTTTTACTTTTTCGCGCACTCTTCAAAATGCAACTTCCTATTAAGTTTTATTTAAAATGAAAAAATCTTTCACATTGATTATTATTTTCAATAATTATATATAAAAAGAGTTACAATTCACCTCCTTTAGTTTTCGTTAGAAATGCTAATGTTTTTGAAAAAAAATAGGATCAAAAACTATACGTTTTATTTGAATAGTGTAATCAAATAAATCAAAACGCTGAATATTAATCAACAGCATATTTTTTAAATAAACTGTGAAATTAACAAAAGATTATCTTCCCCTTACAATATTATTAAGTTTGCTCAGTACCAGTTAATAATATAGATAATCGCAATCACACAACTACTCAGGCGATAAATAATGGAATCCGGAAATATCTCTGGTTCGAAATTAAAACTCTCAACTACTTAAATAGCCATTATAAAGCTCGGATATAACCGACGCCAAAAAGAATCGATAGCCAATCACGTCGAATAAATACGCGTCGGTCTATTGAAGGACCGACAGAGATAATCATTCATCGTAAAATATATATCTGCCAGCCTGCACGTATACGTATATAAGCGAGACGGTCACGCGCGATCGGCTACAGTGCAGCCGAAAAAAAAAATTAGCCGAGTGAAATCGAGTAGCTTGCGATTTCCCGGGTGTATATAAGAAGTATATATATATATGGGCGTAGGCGGTATGTATTGAGTGAAAACTGGGATAGAGCGCGTTGGGTAACCCAAGACGTGAAGGCACGGAGCAAGAGAAAAAGAGAGAGAGAGAGAGAGAGAGAAAACGAGAGGAGACGAGAAAATTCGCGAGCGTATATATGCGCTGGAATACAGCCGATCGATTGTGCTCGTCAATTAAGGCTTCTCTCTTTCTCTCTTTCTCTCCCGTCTCCATAATGGACGCATGTATGTGGGTGCGCGAACTACGCGGCCAGCTCATTCGACCCGAGACTTCTCCCCAGTCGTTGACTCGTCGCGAGACTCTCTTTTGACTTATCGCGCGTGACTTGGCCGTATAGTGCGCTAATTTTAAGTTTCTATCTCTCTCGCTCTTTCTCTTCGTGGATTATACCTTATTCACCCGTCTCTCTCTCTACTCTTTCTCCATTGACCTTTTTTCGCGGGTGGAATTAAAGCCTTGCTGCGATCGTAACGGAATTCGCAGAACGTCAAACGGAAGACTGCGAGGTTACGGGAAGAGATTGAGTTATCAGCGGATGGAATTTCAATCCCTTATATAGACGGCTTTGTTTTGGTATTTGAATCTTTTAACAGTTCGTGCATGCTTATGAATAAAGCCAATGCTGTGTGTGGCTATCGGCGTGGAGAATTTTGGCCACACCGTGTTTACAAATCACATCCTATTTGAATTTTAGATAACAGTTTTATGTATGCAACGCGAAAGATTATGAATTTTATTGATTATTTTTATTTCTGTGCTTCAACTGATACACGTTAATTAAATAAGCGTATCCGGTTTTGATTAAATGAGTTTTTTTATTAAGAAATACGAAAAAAGCAAAACCGATAATTGTCTTACATTTTACGCGTAATCTTGTTGTCCATGATTGGATGACAACTGAAAAAAAAGGATATATCATTGTTAAAAAGCCAAAGAGTACAATCCATCTCATTTCAAGTGACTATTTTTCAATTCAAGTATACATTTGAATAAATAGTGTTTGCGAGAGAAAGCCGCCAAGTGTGAAGTGGATATAACGACACTCGCAGCTGAGTTTGATCCAGCTGTAACACTCTATATACAAGAGAATAAGAAATAAAAGTATCAAACTTGGCAGTATGTACACGTTTGCTTTTACTACAATCGTCTACAAGTTTAAAAATAAAACTTGGATAACTTTATTACGTAAAAACTTTGTAATATCATAACAAAAACATTGAGTGAAACGACAAGGAAATTTTTATTATTATTATTATTATTTTACGCAGTATCAGTATCGAAATGTCGAATTATAAAAGTTCTCGAGTTATACAATCTTTCGCAAAGTGGCCCAAATAAGCTACGTTAGATATGTAGAACCATTTTCAGACAAACATAACAACAACATTTTTTATTAATCATCACACACAAACCACTTCTTGTTCCGACAATTTCACCTGCGAATGACGAAAGCTTCCTATAAGGTGGAATGTCACATTGGCCAAGATGACTATAAGATCAATAGTCGAACGAGTGACACTTGAGCGGCTGCCACCTCGTTCTCTCGCCCGTTTTGTGTCTCTCCTTTGAAACGTATATATACTCTCGGAAAAAATGGGACACACTGGAACGAATTATTTTTCAGCCCTCGTATAGACGAGCTAGGGTATAAAGACCAACCACTCGAGCGTTCAGCGACTCAACTCTTGTGTGTCTGGTTCTCTTTCTCTCTCGTGCGGTGCCGATGCATCACGCAGCTTTGGCAACGTTGGTGTTTCCCATTGGGGCCAGCAACCCTTGGCTGTCTAGTCGCAAGAGAGAGAGAGAGAGAGAGAGAGAGAGAGAGAGAGAGAGAGAGAGAGAGAGACAGACGCCCTAGAGAGGCGCTTTGACTAATTGATCGCCCGCCATTACAGGCGGTGCACATTTGAGCTATGGCTATGAGAATCGTGTGAAAAGTGACACCTTGCGCGTTGCGAATTCGTCAAAAATGCACGCTGACTAATTGATATACCTTTCAAATGATAAAATACGTCGTTTTAGCCTATAGTTCGTCATAAGACGCTTGGTCTTATATACATCACGGAATTCCATTCATCCAATATAAGTATTCAATTCTTTTTTATCGACTTCCATTACTTCTATATTATAGACTGTGTAATCAAGGGAAATTTTTAAAAATTCAGAAAGTTCTTATACTAGTTCTCTTGTATGTGTACATACAGTTAAATATTCTCTGAAAATCAACGCACAAAGCTGTTCAGCGTCCGTGGTTATCTAAACTATATATACTTCGCTAGCAACTAATCGCGGCAATAAAAGCAAGGCGCGAGTGCGCAAAAGCGAGGGCACGCGCAAGGAATAGAGACATTGAGAAAGGAGGCAGAGTGCAATGATACATTGCAACGCCTCACGCACAGGTAGACACATATACGGAGGCATCCAGCGCACACTACTACCTTACCTATAGGCCATAGTCCGTCCCTGACCAGTGGAGCGGAAATAGCTCTCGGTCGGAGCTATTGTATGTGTGTGTGTGTGTAAGGATGCTACGGACGTGTGTGCAGGAATTTTTAGAGGGAGAGACGAAACGTGTGTCGGAAGATAATTCGTCGTTTCTCTATCTTTCATTCCTCTTTCTCTCTGTGTCCCTTCCTCTCTTCTCTCTCTTTCTCTCTCTCCGGAGGCTTTAGTGCTGACGCACAGCGTAAGGTTACACATATCACATGTGTGTAGGTGCGGGTGATGGGCGCGTATATAGCAAGGGGCCGAAACGCCAGTCGCGCCAGGGGCGCTTTGTCCTTTGACTTCTCGCTCGCATTCTCACGCGGATCGCTCGAAGGGGCTGAGACTGCAACCATGAACGTCGCTTGATTTCCGAAAGTGGAGCTTGGATTGTCGGCTAAAGGCTGTTTCTTGTGTACACTTCGAATGATAGAAAACCTGTTAAAACTTTTTTAGTTCAGGAACTTTTATGAAAATGTTTTCTCTTCAGTAAATAAATATTACAAATACAATATGATGGTTCCTTTAATGGTAGTCGGTATATACGCTTTTATCAATATAAAGATAAAGATATATACTTTTTTCAAGTTGCTTTTTTATCTCGCCAGAGGTCTTATTATAAAAAGATTTTACTTTTCCGCTCGCGTCGAGAATCATATTCCGTAACGGTTCTCAGGGTATAGACCGCAATTCTTTTTTTTCTGACGCTGAAGGTGAAGCTTTCCTGAACATCATCGCGAGATCCCGTCAGAAGGAAAATACTACCGCTTTTGCCATTTTTGTCATATTGCTCGAGGGGAGACTCCAATCGATACTTGCACCGATAGAACTTTCATAGCGCAAACGGTCTGATTAAGAAACGCATTGCATTTCTCAAAGTGCGCGTACGATTCACGCGGAGAATAAATCGAAATGTCGTATATCTACGTACTTTAACGTTCGCAGCTATTCGTCTTTGTCGCGTGAAAAAAATACGTTCGTGAATCACTTCCGTATGAATGCAAGAGGGTCTTGGTTGTGGAGTTTTTGAAAAAGTGTCAGAGGTCACTTCATTGTTATCAACTCCGCGTGGCAAAATTTCCGAGAAGAAAAATAATCTGTCAGTTCATCTCAGACTGTTATAACCATTTTAAATGTATCGAAGAATTGAAAAACGTGAGGTACATTATTCCTGTATTTCAAGTATACATTGAAATACAGAAAGCATTGAAAGGCTAAGATGGAAATATATTATAGTAAAATGTTGACGAAATTAAAATTAAAAATTATATAATGCCCGGAAATTTACATAATTTTTTCTAAGATATCATAATAATCAGCTTACATATTCTTAATCATGTAATAATAGTTTTAAAAAACATTTTGTCCTTCATAGTATGTTACTTGCAATAATAATATGCCTGATTACGTATAGTAGCTTTTGTCGCGTCTATGCTAACTTTGCAACACTTGACTAGTATTACTATATCTTTCTAACCTAGAACAGTTTAGTTGTGCGGAAGACGCACGTCAGTTTATATCATTCATCGAATAAATCAGCACATACGTATGTAAACATACACAAATCATTTAATCAAATTATAAACACAAGAACTAAATATAATCTTTCAAAATATTTACATTGATTGAAAGCAATTCATTGTACAAGTCTATTAATCAATCGAAGAAAATTTCCAATTAACCTAACCTAAATAAATCTGTTCCACCGTCGTAATAATGTTTGATACATTTTTTTATCTAATAAAATGGCTAAATCAAAAAAGTACTAATTTCTGTACTACTGCATAATAATATTTCAAAAGAAGTAATACATTACGTAATACTGATCATTATTCTAATAAGTGCCAAAACTGAATTGGAATGTTATTTAATAATGAGTTTATCAACACTCTAAGTGATAAAAATACGAACGCAGATAATATTTAAAGTCAGTATTAATAAAACATAAAGTATTGAATTATCACCATCCACTGAAAGATGCAAAATACATTCCTTATTCGTCAATCTTTACTTCCATACATAAAGCAACTATATTTCGTTATAAAAGCTCGTTGTACATTATAAAAAAATTCTTATTCAATTATCATCTCCACACATTCATGGTTCAACTTGTTTATAGTCACACCATTACATGAAGAGTAAGTGCTTCGCTGCACACTGAGTAGGAGAAGAGAATCGCGATAGCGCGCGTAACTATCTACCGACGTCGGCCAGCATTGTAATCGTGCTAGACTCTAGTGTAGTTCGCGGGGGGCACACTTGCTACGTCAAAAACAAGGCGTATGCAGCAATGCTCGATCAATGACTGTTGTACACGCCTGTGAAAAGTTAAAACAATAGGGGTTGCTGATGCCGGTGATGGCGTTAAGTAGTTCTTACTGTTTAATTGTTTGTATATATATACGTGTATCTAGAATCACGCGAAGTGAGGTTGAAAAAAGAAAATTTCTTTTTCATTATACTGTCGAGTGTTGAAATTGAGATTCTAGACTTGACGAGCATATAAATGAAATTACGAATGCAAATACGTTATTGATTCGTTTCAATTTATCGCGAATGCATCTTGGGAAGAACTCGAGGGGAAGTTATAATGAAATGGAAAAGGATATTAAATTAATCTCTTTTTCGCGTTGCTATATACTACCGTGAATTCATTATAAATTGTTTTAATTGATAACGATCTGTGGAAAGGATATTTTAAAAGGTTTTGCAGAGTGAGTCTAATAATGCAAACTACTTAACTGATAAAGAATAGAAATGTATTTAAAAGAAACAGTATATAAAGCTCATTTGCATTAAACAATTTACTTTTATTTTCTAACATGGCATGATATTCATGCAATGTATTTTCTTCATATTAGTATTGTTAGTCTTGCATGAAATACTTATTTTGCATGTTTAATAATGAAAAATAAATTTTGATAACATTCTGTTGTTGTTATTTTTTTTTCATCTCTCGATTAATCTACAAAAAAAACCTTGTGTCGTGCTGCGTTACCCTTTACTGTATGAAAGTATATTGAGAAAGCGTCTGGGGTAAAAATACTCCAGGCCGAGACGAACAATGTCCTTTAAAATATTCCGAAGCATAACAAGTCGCATATATAGGATAGTAGGTACATAAAAATGAGAAAATATTTTCAATATCGCAAACTCTAATGAACTTGAATTGTAAATCCGCAAACAAAATAGATTATATTCTTATGTAAAATTATAACGGTTAAGAGGCTTCAAAGAAGGGCTAAATTACACAAGATCGCATCCTTCCTACAATTTGCTGACATTGGAGGGGGGAAAAAAGAAAATTTAAATCTCCGCGTATATAAACTGGGAAATTTTTAGCCCTTGACAAACAAGGTAATCGGATTATTATTTAAGACAAGATTATAAAAGCTATTTTAATCTCTCAAGCGCGCTTTAAGGACACTTCAGCGTATACAACGTATACCTTATTTACAGAACTTTTTCCAAGGTACACGCTATACAATGTTCTTGTCCCGCGACTACGCGCGAATTCGCATTGCTGAATGATTGAATTTTAGTATAACGTTTAGAATGCAAATAAGCGTCTAAAAAAGTCAGCCCTCGTCGTCGAAAGTATACCAAGCCACGTCGTGAAAATACTATCCCCAGTCAGGGTGTCACGGTCTCCTCCAACGAATAATTTCAAACATTAATGCAGCCCCGTTCCACTTTCCCAAAGACGACCAAGACACTCTCTCTCTCCCTCTCTCTCACCGCCTAGAAACGCAAATTGAGAGATCTATAAAAAGCTCAGTCCTTTGATTCGTAAGCTCTTCCTTCTCTCTCGCTCTTTTTTTTTTGCTATTACCCCAAACTTTCTCCTTCGCGCCTTGTTCCACCTGTAATGGCTTTTACCGTGTCGGTGTAGGCGCGGTCGACGACTCTTATTCGTTAAATCAGCGCCCATCCATTTCAATTTTAGCCCTCGACGCGCCCATCACGGCAAAAGCCATTACCACAACTCAGGGGCGAGGCTAATTCGCGGCAGCAAACGTCTCTATTGCCTGACACATGAACGTGTCACACAACACGCGTGCAAGCCCTCGAAATTTCGTCCACGCGATCTATATACAACGCGATAAGATCGATGAGGAGAGTCGTGGAGCGAACGATGGGAGAGACCATGCGTGGGAGAACCGTTCGATAGACATCTCTAGCCGTCTGTTCGATGTCTGAGTGCTTGTGTGCAGATGATAAGGCAATTCGAGTGCTGTGTTGGTCCTACTCGAAGAAAAAAAACTGGTATACGTCATGATGCGTGTAGGCTTGATGTATATATAGATGCTAAGCGATAAAAAGTTGCGCGGACTTTTAAAACGTTCACGGCTACTATAATGAGCGCTGAATGATCTTGAACGTTAAGTACTCAAGGGTAGGATATTATCCTATCGAATAAATATCATCAAGAGTATATTTGGAGTAAATATTTATGCGTTACATAAATCATCTGATAATGTATATACACCCTTTAGTTTATGGAATGGATCTACCAGCGTTCGGGTAAATTACGAAATAGGGACCCCTCCCTATTCGACATTTCATTATATATGAAAGCGAGGGTTTCTGCTGAATTTAACACGAAGAACGCGCCTCCAATAAATGGAATCTATTATTATGATATCTTTCACCTTGAAAATCAGTATTAATAATACTTACGTTATTTATTTACGGACACGAAAGGCTTTAAAATTAAGAAACATTTTTTTTTTTCGTTTACCGTGAAGAAAAAAACCTTTGTACAAAAGAAAATATCTTTCGCAAACGTCTTCTCCAGGGTTACGGACCGAAGACATCAATATTTTTAGCCGCGCGCATCGTCGAAAACAGGTCCTCCCCCGCAGGCGGAGAACAACGTCGTTCCAATAACATTTTACCGAGTAGTAAATTGTTGTTGAAGCGGTCCGCAGGCCCGCGCGTAAATTTTCTTATCAGCCGTAAACGAAGAGCCTACGGGTATTATACGTGTTGTATATATATACGAGCGGCTCGACCTGAATACGTCCGTCTGTCATGGCAAGAAGGAGGCGTTGAATGGGCGGTAGGCGCGAATTTAAGGAGGGCCGAAATATCGGGTCAAAGTTCAGGGAGATTCCATCGTGACTACTACTACTACTACTACTGCTAGCTCGCTTGCTCTCGTGGGCTTACTCGCTTGCTCTCGCTCTCGGGTGTATTTTTACCGCCCAAGGCCAGGAGGTCGGCTCGTCCGTGAGTTCGCACATACTGCCGAGAGAGAGAGAGAGAGTCAGCCCACGTGTGCGGATTATTGGAGAACGTTACTGGGCAGGCGCGCGCGAGCGCTTACGGTTCATCTCGTCTCATCTCTTTCCCTCCCTCCCTCCTCCTCGTTTCCCTACGTTGCTCTAGGCCAGTGCTATAGTCGTATGTGCTTTGTACTTAGACCGCTTGTCGCGCTATTTTTTCTTGCGGGAAATGTTAATTGAGAGCCGCGCACGTGTGTGTGTGTGACGCAGGTGTGCGGGAATGATGGGATGGTTTAGGTGCGGAAACATTTCAAGAAGCTGCCTAAGGGCATATAGTCTAATATTCTCACATCTTATATATATGTGTGTATTTGAATTTTCTTTGCAAAATACAATATTTTATTGGCATGAGAACTGATTTACTACTATTATTAAAAATGTATACTAAAGGAATGCAGTTTTCATTTATCGCACATGTAGTGAATTGCAAACTACAGCCGCCTGAATAAATTGACCACTATTTTAGCCCGCGTTTAGTACGCTATGTACAGTCTATTTTAATTACTTCATTACTTGTCCTTTTTTATAGGCTTTAGCAAGCGGTGCATAGTCGTAGTCTGGTATCGAAAAAAAAAATTTTTTTTGTACATAATTGTACATAATACATTTTCATAGTTTGTAAACATATAATTATTTTAATAATTAAACATGTGAAAGATATGTTTAAAATACTATAAAAATAAAAATGAAATATTCATTTTTTTAAAACAAATTTTGTACTGAAAATAACTATAATTTACAGTAATATCGTTTACTTGTTTTGTAGTAATACTTATGTACATTGCAAAACTAATTGGTATTTATGCATCCTTATGGATTTTAAAAGATGAGTCTTAAGCACGCAAGCTGATATAGCACTTACGTTTAAAGTTTACGAAATCAATGGCAATTGCTTTGCAAATCGTTTGAAGTTCTATTTTCGTGAAAGCTAAATAAGTTAAAAACAGTCGTACATATGTATTCTCTGACTTACGTGTATAGACAGTAGATGCATAAACTTTTTCTACTTTGCTCTGAATTACCTCTAATTTAAAAAAATAGACAATAGTTTTTATTAACGGATGTAATCACAGATATATTTATCAATAAACGATGAAAATCGAGGTTAATAAAAAAAACAAACTTTTTAATATGTAGATGAAACTTAACTAACGAAATCTTCAATTTTATATTTTCAGATACGTCAATGTCGGTCACGGTACAGGAGTTCTTCCCTGACATCAAGTCCAACTTGACGAAGATCAAGTGGTCTCATGCTACGAATAGCCAAGATGAGCTGAAGAAAGCTCTTGCATCGAGTAAGATTTTCATCTTAATACAATTTCAATCAATATACGTATATTTATTATTAATTAGTTGTTTCATTATGAAGTCTGAATGTGTTAAAATTTTGACTATGTAATGTAGTAAAAAATGTCTTAATTGTTAATCTTGAAATAATTTAAACTTTCAAATATGAGGATTTCACTAAATACATACTTCAAAGTAAAACTTCACTAAGAGAACTGTTAACCAACTCAGTGGCTTAATCCGTAAGACGAATAACTGACTTGAGTTCGCAAGTTCTGCTTTAGCATATGCAGCATTGTTAATAATTATCAATTGCAATGTATAACAAACCTATTTGTTTAAATTAATGGAATAAAAGTTAACCGATTTTATAATAACTATTATCACAGAAGTTTCCGATAACGAAACTGTTTATTCTTTTACCGATTCGTCAGTTCATCATCTTCTACATTACCTAAAAGTCAATAGAAACCGCCGTAGCAGTATATTCATAATCCATTACATAATTAAATCAATACAATTATATCCAGAAAGATTAATGATAAAATAAAGAACACATGTATTTGGTGATGTCAAATTCGAAAACACGTTGGCTGGTATAAATACCGATTACATCTGTATAAACAATTCCTGCATCAGACAAAAATAAAACAGAGTCAGAAACGCATCTGTTTAATACTTTCAAGCAATCTGTTTTTAGTAAATCATTGAAAATTGACATTACGTAAATTAAACTTTCATTTAATAATATATTTTGCGCAATTAAGAAATCTGATTTTTCAAACCAATATAAAATTACTCGCGATATAAGTTAAAGTTCGCGCAGGAAAGAAAATGTTCGTATATCGCAATACTTGATAGCTCCGGCAAGAGTCCGGCCGGAGAATCTCGCGCGCGAATCAAATAAGCGAGAAGATGAAATTTTTACCTCTCTGCAGGGATTCCTTCGCTCGCGAACGAGAGGTCAAGAAACACTCGAGCCTCGGAGCTCGTTGTCTCTCGGCGTCGGAAAGGGTGCGACAATATATATATATATATGTGTGTGCCGGCGGCCTCGGCAACTGCACGTTCGTATATATATATAGAGACATCGTCCGCTTACGTGTCCCGCGTGCAGCCATTGCTCCTTCTGAGTTCTTCCTCGCGATTATGGCCTTGGTGCTGTATATACGCGAAACATCAACGACTGCCGCGCGCGCGCGTTCACGTTACGCGAGCTGAATTTTTTTCGGATATATAAGACCGAAGCTCACGGACTCGTTGGGAATTCAAGGGGTTTTGCCCGCTCGAGAATTATGTATTGTGCGGTTATATACCGACGTGCTATGCGTGGCTGCGATACAGGCAAATCAATCGTTTTCGTTCCGGCTTACCTTTTTTTTACGATTCATCAATTCGTTCCTCTTTCCGGAAAATTAACTTAAAAAATGTCTTTGTGGGAATTGCAGATATTCTGTTACGGACAAAGAGTAGCAGTTCATTTAAACTTGCGAATAGAAGTGCAGTGATTTTGGTGCTTGAATACCCGAAAACAAATGTTGTAGTGAAGATTACTATTTTTACAATTCATGATGTAATTTTTTATTATTTTGTATTTTTACTAGGAATTGTAGGTATAGAAATTTTCATGGAAATTCGATCTTTACTATCATAATAGTAAATTTCTGGTTGTAAAATTGTTCTCCTTGAAGGTAGATCAACGCGTAGAAGGTTTGAATTGTTGGTATTTAATTTCATTTAAAAAAAAGTATGCCAAAAAAGTAAAATTATATAACATGTTTTTAATATCACATGAAACCAGTGAATTCTGACAAAAGAACTTGCAATAATGGCTATTATCGAACCTTTAAACTTATACTATCTATCAATTTCCATTGAAAAATAACAATGAATGTCTTGTATTGTGCAGCAAACGTACATCAGAAGTTTTTTCTCTGTAGGTCCTTTAATTTGCTATTTTTTTTATGTATAAACGAGAAGAACCATTTTTCTAAATATAGGTCAACTCGTTAGTTTTATTAGGGCGTTGGTCGTCCGTTTTTATTGATTGGAAGCTCCTCTTTCACTTTATTAAATGATGTAGTTACTGCTGAGGACCAATCATAGGCAAGAAATTCCAATTATTACTATTTGATGAAATTCATTAAAAGTGTAATGCTTGTTTTGCTTTAATTCGTAATTTTGAATCTTTCATATCTAACGATATAGTTATTATTGTAAGAATAATATTAAAGATATATAATTACATTAATTATATACAAAAATTTTAAAAAAGTAGATGCCTATTTTAATAACGTTTTCCACATGAATTATTACCATACACGATTGTAATTTATCTTAGACAGGTACCTCAGGGAAAGTTTTCTCAGCTTTTAATAATAAAATAAAACTAAAGATTATTGCGTATATTTAGTATAATTAAAAAATATTCATTCGATTTGGAACGTGACAAGGATTTTAGATTATTAACATTGTTTCTCAGAATTAGTACTTTTTACGGAAGAACAATTTTCGCAATTTGAATACGCTTCTTTATTCGTACACAAAAACGCAAAAAATAACAATGAAAAGAAATATCTTCTCTCTTTCTCTCTCTCTCTCTTCGAGTTATTTGGTTCAGCAAAAAAATAGGTCAAAAGACCATTCAAGTGAGGAGGACTAGCTTTCAAGAAATGACCTGAAACGCTCTCTTGCGCGCTCTCTCGCAATTCAGGGTTAATGTCGCGCGCACTAGCATGCATAGAGCTATACAACATGAGAAGATGGGCGGAGCTAAACAGCGCGAAAGAGAGAGATAGAGAGAGAACGAGGGAGTCTGTGCGCTAATCGATGTATTAACCGCTGTGCTCCATGTGTTCCTTGTTAAAGACGACGTCATGATGATCGAGGCCGACGTGGTCATGGGCAGGCTGAAGAATGCGACAGCCAACTCGACTCTCATCCCGGTGATGGGTCACCCACCCACTGAAGTCAGCGACCTGACTCTTGCTGATTTTGTTAAGCAGGTGCTGGACAACAAGAAGAAAGGTATCAAGCTTGACTTCAAGACCATCGAGGCCGTTGAAAGCGGTGTCGAACTACTGCAGAAGCAAACCAACGTGAGTATAACATAATACATAATATACGCATATTGCGCGTCAACAAACGCTGAAAGCGTATACGGATAAGCCTTAGCGATAGTGTTTTAATTGCGCGCCAACTCGACGGATTGAATTATTTTCGCCGATGCCGCGAATTAATTTTGCTTGAAATTCGAATGAGCAACGGGTAATGAAAGATATACGAGTCGAGCTGTCATTCCTAAATTATCTTTCATCAATACGCTTTACATTTTATTCCTCCATTTATTACGACTGCTTTGGAAATGTTATTTTTCAGCGAGCAAACGAATATCTTTTTTTTTGTTCAGTCGAGTTCAAACTTAAAAGCAGTTGCCTGTCGCTTTAAATGGGACACGGATGATAAAGCACAAATCCGCGTAATCTAACTTTTTTTTTGGGTACACAAGCTGCTATACATCTGTCGCATTTTTCCTTTTATTACCGTCACACTTATTTGATTTTCTCGCCTATAATAAACCGGAGGTCATGTTAAATTCGATTGTTTACTGTTCGAGGTGCGATTTCGTAATGTTAGTTCATTTTCGATAACACACGTAAGTGTTTGAAATACGAGTAAACAATACATTAATCCGATTTCATATAACTTGTTACAGCGACCCTTTCCTTCTCGTAAACGTTTATAAAAATAAATTTACAAAAACTTAAACGTCCGCGTGATAGCCTAAATAAGGCGAAAAGCAGCTCGAGTCGGTAGTTAGTCTCGCTTAGAAGCGAAGCCAAAAAGAAAGTGAAACAAGGTTTTAGCACGTTCTAGGACCCTCGTTGGGGCGCCGGCTCGTTCAGCGAAGTGCTATATATATGAAATAGAAACTTTTTAGAAACGGCATATATATACATATAGTAGGTTACACCCGTGAAAGTCTGCAAGCTCGTAAGGGAGCGAAAGGAAGTATGTAACGTATAGCAGTAACGAGTCTACACCTCTTTTTTTCCTCTTTTTTTAAAGGTGACGGTACCACTGTGGCTTAACGCCGACATCATCAAGGGACCCGTGAACGCTACCGTCGAGCCGGTCGACGCCAAGCGCTTCCTCAGTGCCGCCGCTAAGCTGCCTCAAACGCTCCTATCGATCGGCTGGACCACCAGGTAAATACTAGACCCGAAAACTCCTCCCACCTTATACATATATATATAAAAAAATAGGCCATTTGGCTCGTGCAGTCGAGGTCATGCTAATTGACGGATAATGAAGCGCGTAATGGAAAAGAGCGACGGCGTGAGCGCGAGCTGGAGAAGGAAACTTTTCCTCCGTGAAATTCGTGCAACCCCGAGCGGATCTTGTAGAGTGGGAGGGAGGAGGAGGAGAAGGAGGAGGTGGCGAGATTCCTTCCTCCGCGCCTCGCGCGCCAGTTGAAGAGGGTATATAACCTTCTCGACTGCGCTAAGGTCGCTCCCGCGAAGCTCTCGCTCTATATCATTACCACTAGAGACATGTTAATTAAGGCCGGAACGGGATGTCACGTGCTCATTATAACAATGACATGTGCGCGACATTACTTTTGTTTATTTTTGAATATGGTAAAATAATGCACACTCGATAATGGATGCACAATGCGTCGTGAATATAATGCTACTAATTTAAACTTCTATTGACTTAATTGCAGCTGCGTGCATTAAATATTAATTATCGTTATACTTTTACTGCGCGGGCTGTACATTTTTATGAAGGAAGCACCTCTCTGACGTGTTTTTATAAATAAAATTTGTTATTAAAAATATGGTATATTAATATAATTTAAACTTCCAGCTGCCATTTTTACAATAGTAAAAGTCAATTTTAATTAGAAATTTCTATACCTATAGTGGAATTAGTTTTCTATCCTATTTTATATATTTAGTCAAGATTTTCAAAGAATGAATTTCTAGAAAATAATTATATTAGATACTATAAAAATTCAAATTTTAACATTAAATTGCACAAGAATGATTGAGGCCAGGTTGCTTGAAATGGATCTAGAACACTTTGTCCCAAACTAGTTTTTTCCAAAGTTCCCAGACGAGAAGATTGAGACATGTCGCCCTAGTGACAAATTATATCATCCTAGTTGTCATTTTGATATTATTGTATAATTTAAATGACTTTGACCCTAAATACAGTCGCAATAATTTTTATTTTTCATAAGCCCAAAAAGTACACTTTAACGTGCTCCAACGAACCGAAAAATGATATTGTGAAGTTACCCGTAAAGAGGTAGTCTGGTATATTGTTAAAGAGAATCTACTTACAGTATTAATATGCAATTAAGTAAAGTTTTATTTATATAAAGAATGCAAGGATCAACTGTTTCAATGTCAATAAACAATTTCAATTGAAAAATATAAATACAAGTAAGATTTTAAAAAACGACATGTATCGCGACCAGTCATCGGAAAATCCAATTCTAGATTTTATTAACAATATTTGAGCCGTAAAGGATAGCAATTCAATCAACATTTTAGTGAGTTATTCATACCTAAGGTGTTAATCACGGTGCGAATGCAATTGGAATGTAATATTTTGATGTGACTCACTTCTTTTGAAATTTGAACTATACGTGCTTGAAAAAATATTATTAAATTGAATGTTGATTGCAATCGTATAGGACAGAAACAATTTATTATTTGTTATTTTCTAAATTTTATTTGAAAACTTTCAAAGCGGAATAATTTCTAAACGAATAATTTTAATCTTGCGTAGCCACGCACAGCCTCGGCGCAGCGAAATCAATAAAATTGCAATTAAAACTTTCAGATTGGAGCCGACGCCGAGCCAGAACGCGACGACCGGCAAGTACACTAGCGACCAGATCAACATGATGGTGAAGGCGCTGCAGGAGAGCAAGAGCAACCAGTCGGTAACTTACCCAGTACGCGCCTGCTACGCCGCCAACGACGTACCCGTGCTCAAGACCCTCCTTGACAACACCAAGGCCAACAAGCCGACACTGACGATCTGGTCGAGCGAGGGCGACAAAGTCGACGCCGAAAAGCTTTCTCAACTGATCAACACCGTCGGTCCTGCCAACGTTTACGTCGACGTGCCCCAGTCGCTCTGGGAGCAGCTCCGCATCACAAGCTCGGCCTTCACTGCCAAGAGCTCTGTGTCGGTCTTACTGTCATCGATGATCGTCGCTCTCTTCGCTGTCAAGCTGCTGTGAATGCCTTCGAGCTGCGTCGTTTAGGAAAGAGGAAGAAAAGGGCCAAAGCAGTGTGATGATGATGATGATGATGATAATTAATGATGATTGAGAATGAGAAGCGAGTGAGAGGGGAAAGTAGAAAGATGTATATTCAGCGTTCAAGTTGATACAACCATAAGAGAAACGCGCTCCTTCTTTGACATTAAAAGTTGCTATGATGAAGCTGCTGCTACTCATGCTGAGGCGGCATTCATCATAGTAACTTTTAGAGTGACGCTCCCCCCGCGCGATTTGATTAAGAAAAAAAAGATCTTGAGGATGATTTCGTTCCCTGTGGGAACTGAAACTAAAACTCGGGAATGTCGCAGAGAATCAAGAACAACAACAATCAAATTCGCGAGACGTTAATGCAATATTTGCCTCTTTTACCTTACATCTATTTTTGCATCCATTCTTCCTGATTTACATTCGCACAAAGCGCAGTTGAAGGAATCTTAGGTCTAACTAGATTGTCAGCTCCTAGAACTTGCGAACTTGATTGTTGCCTAACCGGCATGAAAAAAAAAATATATTCACTTAGAGTGTTCAAACGTTACTGCGTTATTCCGTTCGTTGTAAGATCAATTTTTTTAATCACTTATAATACGTAATTAATATGCAAAATGAATTTCAAAAAAGCGCAATTTAAAAAAAGAATGGTGTGCGAAAGAATGGTATTTAATTATAATTACTTAAGTTTACTTTTCGACAAACTCTAGCTCTCAGGTTCCTCGTACTCTACGTAAAATTTTCACCGCATTTAGAAATTATCAATTTAATGATAAACTTGTTCAAACTAAACTGTGTGCTTCAAATATGTCAAAAGATCAATGTTAAATATTAAATAACGTTTAGCTTCGATTCGTGTGAAAATTTGTAATTTTAATCATTATTTCTGCTTCCATCAAATCGTTTGACATGTTCAAATCATGTCCTATCTATTTGTTTGCGTTGCAATAGACAAGTTTTTATGATAATTGTAATGTGTCACTTAAAATGTAATACTACGTTTCGTCTGTTAAAAATGAAATAAATATAACGAATTACGAAAAAAAATTAAAATGTATCACTAATACAGTTGTTATAAGATATTAATGTTTAGTATGTTCAACAGCGAAAGACATAACATGAAAGTAAACTACTTTTGTTATTCGTATAACAAATTCAGGCATACATTGTTTTCAACCCTTAGACACGCATACAACTTTCTTTGATAAATAGTGTCAAACATTTTTAGGTAAGTGCGTAATTCATAAGTACAGAATAAATAGATTCGTTAATATGCGCCAGGCTTATAGGCCACTCTGTTGAAAATACACTGTCCATACCTTTGATAATGACAAGAAAAATAAAGCCATTACATACTCGTAACACTTTGTCATCGTCATTTATTTTTTATGTAAAATAATTCAATTTTTTCAGAAATAAAGAGAGTTGAAAATACACACATTGACTTACACTTTACATACTTATAATTTAATGAACAAATGAATAGAATAAAAATTCATATTCAATTGAAAGAGCAAAAAAATACAATGCAACAAATAAGTTAATCAAAAAATGGAAATAATATATAAATCGTAAATATACTTAAATATTTTTTAATTCATAACAGCTGATTCTGTCTTATAATTTTATCAATTTTTCTAAGAATTCTCAGTCATTTTAAATTGTCATACTTTTTTGACAATTTAAGAAATGATAAACATCCGCCATTGTTCTCTTGAAGGAAATTAATAAAAAAAATTCGAAACGTCGATCACTTATCGCACACTTGCCAAAAATTTGAGAATTAAAAGTTACACAAATGCATGTATTTTTTATCTATTTTCTACTATATATCTATTGTTAATGGTAATAGTTTTCTTAGACGAAATTATCAAATCTATCTTAAAAACAACAAAAAACATGAAATATTTTTTTAACTTACATTATAATAAAAATTATTTTCAATGGTTAGTATAAAAATAATGTTACATACAAAACAGGATCTCAGTGTTGGATTCATTAATATAATTCTCCTATCTTTTTATACATTTCTTTATACATAAAGTGTCACCGACAGCAACTTACACACATCCAGAAAACATTATAATACATAAATAAAAATGATTTTTGTTTTTCAACAAACAAATACATATTGTAAAATTTATTTATTTATGGTCAGGTCCAATTATAAGTATTAGTACTAATGTTACAACAGGTAAAAAAGTTATGAAATGAATATAATTATTTTTACTTACAACCAAACACAAAGTATGGTGAAGTTTGAATAAACTTTATTTATATTATGACATATGTGCAAGATATAGCTACCTGTAAATAAGTTTATTTGCATTAGAAAGATTTCTATGTTCCATAAAAGAACTCCTCATCGTAATCGGAAATCGGTATTTCCAAATACGAAGAACACTCTCGTACTGCAAAACAAGAAATCTGCCCAACCTAGTATAATTAACTACGATAGCAGTCAATTTGTTTCTCTGTTTATACTAAATGAAAAGAATTGTATTTATTTTTATAACAGGTTATAATTGCGACGTAAGTTTGATATGACTCATGAATTATTTATTCTTTCGATTCATTTGATTCAACAATATTAGAGCGTATTATTGCTATGAATACATTCCTTGATAATTAATTAAGCTGGATATAAAAATATATATCTTCCCAAGACAGGATTAGGGAAAAAAATAACTGTGAAATAAATTAAAAAATTGACTTTTTTATTTTACAGGCATATGAGGTTCTTGTTATGAATTTTAATTAGCTTTGCAGCGTGATACTTATAAGTGTCTGCGTAAAATAGATCCACCTTTGCAGACTCGTGCAGTAAAAAACTTAGGACCAAAAATCTAGTAAAAACATTTTTTGAGTTGACGGTCATTTTTAATGTTATTTTTGAGAAATTCATTAGAAACGCATAAAAACTTATTAGCAAACTCAAGTTAATAACTGCTTATATCAGCAATCCTTTTATTAGGATTAAAAATAACATGAAACTAGAAAAATAAGCGTTCAATGCGATTTAGACAAAATTCAAAAATTTTAACATTATTCATAGTGATAGTAATTTAAATTTGAGAAGCAAAAAAGCATAAACCAATTGCAGAAATCCATAAATCTATATTAGAATTACATTTTCAATCATTTTCGTTACTCAAGATCTCAAATTGCATAACATTGAGTTTTTGTAGCTTTTTTTTTAACAATATGAAAAACTTTCTTAGGTTATCACTGAAATATCAATAGCTTAACTTTTTCGAAACATTAATCCTATCGACTGTAGGTTTTTTCATATTTTGGCAACCAAAACATATTTCAAAGGGCAGATTCTGATTTAGAAACCGTAATGTCTCCTAGTAAACTGCAAAGTTGTTTGTAAATTTAATGGTTCGTAAATTACTTTATTCTTTGAGATACAAAGAATATACTAAAATCGCTCAAATGATATATTCACTCATCTGTAGAAAAGAAAGACTTAAAAGCAATAATTCTAAACCTTATTTTGTATTTCCCTATCTTTCGGTATGAATGACTTAGAATATTGAACGCTAAAGATATTCGATAAAGTAGTATTCTACATCTAACAACTCTCACCAATTAACACCAACAGAAACAAGATATGTTTGGTTATCGGTACTGTAGAACTCTCTGATATCAGGTACTGTGCTCTTAAAATTGTTTACGAATAAAATATTATTGCTACTTCAGTAGAAGAAGCTTTAAACGGTAAAACAATTATCAAAACAAAAATAAGACTTTTTGAACCGAAAAATTTGTTATTTTTACAATGGTTATTTTCTTTGTTATATTTCATACATTTGTTACACTATTTGATTTCGACTAACCAAATGTCATGATTGAAAATTTCTTATTTATTTTATTAGCATAATAAAATCATAAGAATTACTTCTTTACTAAGTTTATATATCAACGTTATCGATATAGGGCTTGTTATTTGCATATAAATATCATCTAAACTGATGTACCTTATGATTTGGTTTTCAAATGCTGTTGTTTGATCTTATACACACAAGACGTGTGGGTTGCCATCTGTCAGGAGTTATGATAAATTTGCAACATGGCTATATATACGTCGATATGATAAATAATGAATAATAGTATTTTTAACGTTGCAGTGATATAAATAAATAGTTAATTATGTTAAAACAAAAAATAATAAAAAATAGATTTTTAACTGTTTTTATCGCTATAATGGAAAATAATTTTATTACTTATTACATTGGTACTGTTATTTATAAATAAATCTATCGTGCCCACTGACAATGATTTTAATACCAATTCTAATGTGCATATATGCATCTGTTGTGAGTCTGAATCTATTTCGTCAATATTGCAATGTAAACTACGTTTTGATGACAATTTTTATGCAATACAAAAAGTAATTCTTTTAATATTTTAATCCTAAATCGTCAATCACATAGTTGCTATCATCAGTTCGTATATAATAATAACAATAAATTAAGTTAATCAAACCAAAAAATCTCCTACAAATTAATTCAAGTTATAAATATGAGTTTTTAACATACATTTTGTGAGGGTATTGCTCCTGAGAGATAGTAATACCTTCACAGGAGAGTATTACATTTATCGGAAATAGATTTTAATTGATCGTTGAAAATGAAATCTATCAAATTTTAATTCTACTACTTTTTAATTACTTTACTTCAATTTCGTATCGGATATTGAAGCTTTGTAGTTAAAAATCAAATAAATATAAAATTGATTTTTTTGCCTAGCGGGCCGAAAGTACCACTTTCGCTCCTTTCGCCCGATTGCGAAGTTTGTATTTTCGGCGTCCCTAGACAAAAAAATGGTATATGCACCACGGGAAGAAGTAAAAAGTGCCTCAGATCATATGATTGATTTATGAGATCTTAAACATTCTTTACTTTTCCTCCCTAAGTGCATAATATACTATAAAAATATTCTGTATATTGGGTATATTATACATTTTTATAATGGAGAGAATAACACAGTTGTAGATCTCATTATCTTATACTGCGTGGAAACCTAAGAACTCGTGCGCATGTATGTGTGTAGTTCCGAAAAACTATCTCTTCCACAATAGATTTTTTTGTATTGTATCAATTTTTTGTTCAATGTTTTAAAAAATAGCTTGAAATTTCCGTTGATAAATAATAATTATTCATAAATAACTAAACCGGTTATATTTATAGCATTTCTCTTTGAATTTGCATATTCTACCTAACAACGGCTGTTTTGGATACAACTAGAAAATCGACGAAACGTGAGACACTTTCAGAATGGAATTCTAAGAGGGTAAGTTTTTGATAATCCGTCGAAAAGATGACCGCTCGTGTGACGTAGGCGTGTCTTTGAATAAGAAGTTCCTTAAAGTAGTCAAACAAGTGATTTTAACCGACCCTACATTTATGTTGTTTAGAATACATTTCATTATAATACTTTGTTCTGTTAGTATTATTTATTTTTAAAATTTATTTTAGGGATATTTTTATTAATAAAGATTTGGCGAATATCAGCCAAATGTAAAAGAAAATATCATGATAAAACATAAAATCTCGAATAACTAAATCTTAATTGTCTTACTAAGTTATAATTTGCTTTACTTTGCTATAAAAATCTTCTAGGAAAAATCAATAAACAAAAATAAAAATATAATGTATCATTTTTTAAAAAAGACTTCACGGAAAGGCAAATATGTTTCAGTCACCTAGAACTACGTATTTTCCATATCAGTCATCCTAATGAAAAAGGAACTTATGTAGTCCTGTTTATTTATTTTTCATTAAAAAAAAGTTTAAGAATTACATAACTAACACAGAAAAGTATGGTGCAAAAATATTAATGCACTGCACGTAAATTACATACAAGAAAGATATATTGGGTCCAAAATACAATGGAGATTGATTTTTAGAACGAGATTACTTTTTAGTAGTTAGGTTATTTTTCTATATTTCGATGATAATGAATTATCCTTATATCGAATATAATAAATCGTTTAAAAGTTTTTTGAATATACATACGTAAACTAATAATTTTTTAAATGTTTGGAAGTATAATTAATACATACATAAAACTGTTTAATTTGCGTAAGTATACAATTTAAAAATGACTATGTATAATTAATGTAAATTATTCGCAGTTATTTAACTTTTCATAAAAGAAGTTTTCAAAAAAGAAAAAAAAAAGAAAATTTTCCACGTTTAGTAAAATATAAGTGCAATTTTCATTATTCAGATAGCATTATAAACTTGGTTAATTAACTAATGAATCTGTATTAAAATATTATTCCTGAATTACCGAAATTACGACCAGAGAGAATAAAATAAACTGTACCATGATTATTTCCCTACTTCATTTGATATTTTACATACGAAACTCCGCATAAAAATACTAATTTTTCCTTTAATCTCTCGTGAATATAATCTTCATAAAATTTTCTGTTTGTTAACCTTAATTAATATAATCCTGATCCATTCAAATAATCAAAATCTTATTAAAACCTTTAATTTTATATTAATTTATCTGAAGCAAATACATGTAAAATTATCTTATGTTTATTTTGTTTTTTCAATAGGAATTAGGTAATATAATTTAAAAAGGAAATTATAGAAATAAAAATATATACGTTAACAGTAAAGTTATTAAATGTAAAATATTTTCAATTTAAATGGAGAGCTATTTCATTCCTAAAGGGGATAAGCTAAATTCTATAGATGTTCGATAGAGATTAAATTTTTTAGACGAACTCTCTCTCTCTCTCTTGTCTTTCTTAAAATTGTGTAGACTAACGTACGAAAGCCAGCATTGACTCCGAATCCGCGCGGCATGTTTATCCAGAAGAACGGAGCCAAACTATCCGGTGCGGGCATTCATTCAGCCATTGACTTTGAGACGATACAATGGGGCTAATCCTAAAACAAACTCTCCTCTCCGGCTCGCTCGATCTTGATGCCTGCACGCTCGGTCCGCTTGTTTGCTCTTTCCATCAAGATCTTCGTAATGCCTCGGCCGCCGTAGCGGCGCGCTCGGCGGCAACGCATCCCTCGCCTTTCGGCCCCTATACGCGTGCCACTCTAATCGCTATACTTTGGCCGTGCGCGCGAGCGCAAGCTCCGCTCTGACAAGTCAATTTGTCGAAATAATGCCGGATTTCTCTACGTCCGCCGTTTCGTCGGAGTGCTCCCGGCTAGACTTATGCAGGCAAATTCTGACGCAGCCGCTTAGAAAAAAGGCCTGGAGCTATTTGGGATGGAAATAACATGCTACGCGAGTGAGAGAGGATGCAGAAATGTATTTTCAAGATGTATATGTATATGAAGAATAGATTGGAACTTGTGATTTGCATAATATCGTAAAAAAATGTGGCCAAATTTTAATTAATAATACGCAAGTGAAAGTTGCATGTTAAAATTTCAAAATTATACGTTTCTTAATTCTTGGCAAAATAAGGAAAATTAATAGTTATTTTACAGATGAGAAAGAAAATTGTTTTCATAAATTTTAACGATATAACTAAATTTTATAAATATAAAGGTTGTTATCATTTTAATGATGTAACCTTCATGTAGAAAACTAAATTAAAAAATGAACTTTAAGTTAAAGTTAAAAAAAATTAATTTCCATCTAATTAATTAGAGAATACTGAAAAAAAATTGTAAAAATGTACATTTCTAAAAATAAATTAATATATATTTTTTTTCTTTGTAAACGACCCATCGTTTCCATTGATTGAAACCAACTCTCTTTCTATTCATACAAGAATCGTAATCGGGGGCGCAGTAAGAATTTTACCTTGATGGGTCAAATGAAAATTGACGTGATGCTTGTGCTCTCGATTCCTCCTCGAGTGCAAACAAGCCCAAGCGTAATTGGGTACCCACTATTAATGAGTTCACGTATACATTCGTCCGTTTCTATTCCCGCTTTGAGCGCGCGAATGACCCATATAAAATGCGCGAGTGGTATCGCTCCGGTCCGAGTATAGCCGATAACATTTGCTACTGATACGTAATACGTAAAGAGCCTCGTCGTCGCAATATTCTGCGAAATTCCAAACAGCTTATAGTTGCTCACACTTTTACTCTGTGCGGCAGTGCGAATGCGAGAAACTCGCGCGTGCGTGTACCTACAGTGTAATAAACCAGCCCGTAAATCATGTATTGCCGCGTGTGGTGGCAATATCGACGCTTATACATACACGTGTGTGTATATATATGTGTGTGTGTATACATATATGCATATACGCGTTCACGCTTACCGCTCCGTTATTGGATTATAAAATATGCAATGATCCACGTCATTTACTTATTTCCAATTAAAGTTTTTTCGTATATATATGTATATATAAATATATGCTGACGCGCGGTGTCAGTGCAGTAATAAAAGAATACTTTTATAGTGCCTCTTAAGGATTAAAAGCCGTAGCGTACTGCATACGAGCCGTTTAAATATATGTTAATTCCAACAAATCGTATAGTGTTTGTTATTTAGAGTGTGACTAATGGAAAATGTTGCGCTCGCGAGGCTAAGGGGAGCTCACAATGACAGAGGCGCGTTAATTAATATCGTTTAAAAAATATATATATATATATATATATTGATGTTGATTTGATCATGCTTATTTATAACGGATAAGAATTAATGCTGATCCGAGAATACATCAATAGTATAATATAAACTGCCGATTCTTGCATATCAAACCAGTTTCCCGACGTTATGAAACCTTTAATATGATTATAGCAGCTCTAATTTATCGCTCGTACGGTTGAAATCTTCGCTTTATTTGACATATATTTTCAAACATTTCAAATATATACACGATTATATACATTATTATAATATAAACTAAAAATAATCTCATAACGAGAGCACATATGAGAGTTGGGTATCAGCGTCAGAAAAGCAAATTTGAATAGTGAGCAGAATTATTAAGTAACAAGTATTAATATTAATTTAACAGTTGAAAATTCACAATAATACGAATAATTTCAATCTAAAGTAAATTTGTATTGCGTTTGAAGGGTGAGGTAAATACGAAACGATACGAAAATTAATCGAACACCCTGACTGAAAAAAAACATGTAAAAACTCGATTACGAAAAAAAAACATGTAAGATGGTAGATATACACCTTTACATCTTATAGATAATTAAATTACCTAAATAAAAGTACGCTAAGTTTAATTAACTTTTTTTGACTGACCCATGTTCACACTCTTTCAACAATACATCATTGCACACGTGCCCACGTCGTAGGCTTGTACTACCCCAGGCAAGGGACGAGCTCTTACGAAGCCAATTTATTCGGACGTCATTATTTATCCTCGCTACACGGCCCCTTTTTTCTCCTCTTATTCCTTTCGCGCCTTGATTGCGAGTATGCTTCACTTGTAATTACTTATATCTACCACACTCGTCAGTAAAAGCTAACCGTTTTGACTAATATTGTACATACGTATATGCTGACAACTTTTCGTTATTTGTTTAATAAAGATATATTAGGGTATATTTCGTTAAAGACTAAATCAGCGTTTGTCAATATTTATTTCATATTGGGCAAGGGATGTATACGAACAATGTATCAAAGTTTCAATTGTACAATAATAATTAATGAATGATTCACAGGAACTGGAAAATTTCCGAAACAAAATCGATAATGATCGAAGAAGCAGGACACAATTGGGCTGAGTGTCAAGGGCAAGGACACGCGCCGAGGGTGCACAACACTCTGTCCATTCATCCCGAACGTGCCCATACAAAAAGACGCGTACGTACGCACCTCTTAATGGTCGCAATAGAAAAAGCACAGCCAACGTGATTCACAGCCATCATTCAGCACGACGCAGACTGACGCGCGAAATATGAAACCTGTTTTTGTTCGAGCCGCAGGCGCCCGACAATGACAAGGCGTCGTATCTCTGCGGGTCGCGATCTTTTTCTCTCTCTCTTCAAGGGAAGAACGTCTGGGCGCCGGTGGCAGCTGCAACTCCTCACACCTCCAATTCAGCTTCCTGTCATTGTAGGCGTCTGCGCATTAGCTATTTTATTGAAAGCTAAAGGAGGAATAACTGAGCGGAGAGATTAGAGAATGGAAAGTTCTCGGAATAATTTTAATAGTTTGGTGCTCGATAGACGAATTCTGTTTATCGAGGGATGCATAATGTTAGCTAAGCATATGAAGTAAATGTTCATAACTGGAGTTCGATACGCGCTATCGGTTTTATGAAAATCTGGGATTATGGATAGGACAAAAGGGAGCTGCGTACATAGACACAATCTCGCACTAAGCTTATGGTAGTTACGCAGATGGAATTACTAATATCCTACTAAGTTCCTATGCTATTTACAGTTAAGAAACGTCTTTCCAAGTTAGTCTTTCCAAAATATTCGTATTAATTAAAAATGTTCTTCTCTATAAAATTAATAACTTATCTGTTCTATAATATATATAATGAATGTTTTAATAGATGAATGTACGATTTATTAGTTATTAAAAAACTATAGTTAAAGACATGAATTGGAATTAATTAAAAATGAACAACCTTTATTTCTTCCTTTACTTCTTATTTAACTACTCGATTGACTCGTAAAACAAATCTTTCCCTGTGTACTCACTTCTAATTCTAAAATATGTTCCCTTAATTATCAATCTCAGATACAATAAGTTCAAATAATATATTTTCTAGCTATTAATACGCGGAAAAAAGTGATAAAATCAACTGAATTCGTAAAATAATAATTTCACATTTCCCAAAATGTAAATCCCATATTTCGAAATGGAAATTCTACTTTTTAAGAATGGAGATTTTACATTTTAATATGGTAATTTTACGGATATTTTTTAAAGAAAAACGAATATGGCACTTCGAAGAAAGATTAACTGTGGAAAATGTAAAATTAAAAAATTATTTTTACCGTGCATAGTGTGGTGCTCAAGGAATTAGCTACATTCTTACAGTATAATATTAAACTGAAAATTTTCAAAAATTTTATCCAATTAATGCAAATTTTTGATGCATTTTTATTTGCGACTTATAACTATTCATACGGGCATTACATCTATCTATATCGATAAAATTGATATTTAGTAAATCTCAGTTACAAAAGAATAGTAACAAAGTGAGTTAGAATAAATTTCAAATACAGTATAATAAGTAATTGATCATAATAACTGCTAGTATCCATAGATTACACCAACACTGGATGCATAAAGTCACGCTGTTCTTCACGCATAATACACATTCCGCACACATTTCACATTACACCATCATTATCTTTCGTAAATCTTTCTCAAATTAATTTTACCGAAAAACGTCATTGAGTGGAAACGTTATCTTCCACGGTGCGCGGGCAATTTCACTCGATCATTGACAGCATTGTTGCAAATTAAAAAGGTTCTCGCCAGAGTCCATTGGAAACCAGTTTTTTCGCCATCGGACGCAGATTGGCACCGAGGCGCATCTTCTCATTTCGGATGCGCGCGACACAGGCGCGAGCCTTGAATGGAGAGAGCCGCAGAAAGTGAATGGGCGACTATACGGAAGGAAAAAAAGGAGAGGGAAGAAGCGACGCGTGTGAAACGATTTGCCACAGGTTGGTGTATCCCGAAAAAATTAGAATCCCCAGTGCGCGAGACGAAAAGAGAAAGAGGTAGAGAGAGGGAAAGAGAAAGAGAGAGAGAGAGAGAGTACAAGAAGTGAAAAATCGGAATTGGCAAGGAATCACGTCCACCATAACTAAGACAAAGTATCAGTCTGTTTTATCTCCTCGTTGAAAATATTTGGTCTTCTTTCTTCTTTTAAGTTAAATGTCAATGAGCTATTTTTTTGAGACCAGAAGCTATAGGTGATGCAAGTATTACACGTATACGCTTTGCTACAGGTTTCGAGCGATAAAAACTTTATCTTAGAAAAGAAGAGTCGAAGAGCTGACGGTATTTTTATTTAAATGGCCGGCATTGAAAAGTATTTGATGAGTTGTATGCGCCTTATCTATACACGAATAATTGGAATACCTTTGCAGTTCTCGCGGTTATAACGTTCCTATTATCATTATACATGTGTAACAGATATACAGTGTCTCATAACTAATTAATAATTTTTATTAATTTTATAGTTTTATATTCAGCGCTAATTCCAACTAACTTAATTAATTTACTAAGTCCTTTTTCGTACTTGAAGCGAAATTATTGAATTTTTGAAATATGAAATATCTTCATCAAGTCTGTTGTAATTTTTAATAAATAAATTAATTTCTTTACCGTGAATTTTATTAAAAAGAGAAAAATTCCGTAAATATTGCAACTTTATTATTTTGAGGATAAACTTGAAACTGAAGATTTAGCCTCTGATGCTATTTATGTACTTGACATCAACGTTTTTAATTGGATTATTGCAACTGAGCCCTAGTTAGTCACTAAAGTTTTTAATTGGTCAATCAATAAAAAAGTGTTACAAACTCCGGAGCAATTCCATGTTCCTTGATTACAGCATATTACTGGTAAATGGAAAATAAAAATACGAAATAAGATCATATTTTTCATTTATATGAAAACATCAATGTATACTTAATTAACAAAAAGTCGTAAGCATATAGTAATAATAATCAATAAATAAACATTATTTTTAAGAAATTTTATTAGAACCTAATATATTTTTATACAAATCAGACGACAAGAAGACGCTTTTGCTGATTTCAATGTGATGAATCAGCAACCGGTACATAGCGATACACGACCTCATTAGACTTATTACACCAAAGCTCTAAAAAATTGTTCTGGCCGTTCAAAATCACAACATCTAACAATACTTAAAAAATTATTCATAATAACTCATTGCTAAATTCCATCCAGAAAATAATTTTCACGCCCATTTTTCCCCACTTCAGGGGTTCAAGTTCTTTATTTTCCTTTCTTCTCCTTGCTCATTCAGTCACATCCCAAATTCAATTCACTCTCACCCGTTTCCCTCCTCCCAATCCCCTGCGCCATGCAACTTTCATTCCCTAGCGCACTTTTCGTTTTCCTCCGCCTGCCGCACACGTAAGTCCGGCGGAATCTCTCTCTCTCTCTCTCTCTCTCATACACACGCACGCACACAGTCACTCTTTCTCTGGGAGCAGTGCGCGCGGTGGAGATACAAGCTCGCGAGAGAGAACGAGAGCCGGAGAAAGAGAGGCGGGGGAAGCGGCGTGCCGCCGCGCTCGCGCACGCATGCGCTCGGGCCGGCGCGAGAGACAGTAAGCTCCTCGAACCGGCGCAGCAGTCGACGTACGGGCTCAGTCGTCCGCGACACCTTCGGCGCGCGCGATACCGATTTCGGGAGAGCCGTACGCACGAGCGCCGCCGACAGACGTGCCGGCCGCTGCATAATAAACAAAGCGCCGCCGCGAGCTACATTATCTTATACTTCCATTGTCCGTCGATTTCGGAGTGCTCCTTTGTGATTTGTATCCCTGTACCTTTTTGAGTGACAAGTATTTAACGATCGGCTGTGTGAATTTGTTTTTTCCTGGTGTCGCGCTTTCTTCCGGCATCTAACTCTGCCCGACTATTATTAATAGATGAGCGAAGACGCGCTCGGCGAGAAACGATGCCCCAAGGCCAACAGCGCCGTGGTCCCGGCGCCGATCGCGCGAACCGCCGCTGATACCGATGCCCCGGCCGCGACGGAAACCGAGAGTCCGCAGCAACAGCAGCAGCAGCAAGTAGCCGCGATGTAAGAACACGCGCAGCCGCACAATACTGGGGCTTCGACAGAGCGCGAGACAACCGAGAAAGATAAGCGAAAGAGCAAGGCAAGCAGCAGCGAGAGGCGCGCGATAACGCCGATAGGAGGAGGAAAAGTCGAATGTCGTCGGGCCTGTAGAGCCGCTGATCGAGGATGTTCTCGAAGAGACTGCTACTGCCGCTGATCCTCCTGCTGGCCCTGAGCGCGGAGGCGCGCCGGTCCCACGCGGACGAGGCGGCACCCGAACCCCGGCACCACCGCCACCGACACCGCCACGAACTCAGCCCGCGCTGGTCCGCCGGCCGCAAGCACGAGGCCAGCCGCGACGACTACGACGACGGCTACGCGCCCGCCGACTACGAGAGCGATTACGCCGAGGAGGATGACTCTGCCGACGAGGACTACGACCGCCGACCTGCCGCCCGCCCGTACAGCCCGCCGAGGCGCACCGCCGGCCGCAGGTACGAGCCCCGGTACCCGCAACCGCAGCGCCACCGGCACCGTGGAACCGGTCGCGGCCACGATCGCGCCCCCGGCCACCACCGGCCCAGGCCGACCTACCGCAAACGGTACGAGGATTACGACTCCGAGGAGGACTATGACGAGCGGCCGAGCCCCCGGCGCCGCTACGACGATGACAGCGCTGAGGACGAGTTCGATAACGAGCCTGCCAGCCGCTACCCCCATAAACGCAAGCGCCTCCGGCCCAAGTACGAGCCCAAGAAGGACTGGCGCCACAAGAACGACAGCGAGGACGAGGACGATTATGCGTACGACGCCGACGATGAAGACGAGGACGAAGACGAAGATTACCGGCCGAGGCGACCGACCAGGAAGCCCGAGCCTGAGCGCGAAAAGACCCGACGGTCAACCTCGGCGACCAGCAGTAGTAATCCCATGGATGAGTGGCTGAGGCGCACCCAAGCCCAGCCCGACAACGTGTCGCGTGCGCACGATGCCCCAGCCTTCAAGAAACGAAGGTGGAACGCACCGGGGGCCGGCGACGAGGACGCGCTTCTCCGCCTCGACAGCGAGCTCGAGGCCGAGGAAGAGGCTGACGAAGAGGACGATCTGTGGCATGACGAGAACGAGGAGCTCGACAATGATTTCTACAAGAACGACGAAGCGACGAGTCTGAAGAAGTACGACGATATAATCCGCCGATTGACAGACTCGGGTGCCGCTACCACCGAGGCGCCGAAACGCGACCTTCGTAACACCGAGATCGAGAGCCACCTAAAACGCGACCCTTACGGTAACCTGCGTTTCTTCGATCCACCGAGAAGGCCGTCAACTGGCGCCTCAGCGCGATATACCAGCCCCGAGGACGCGCTACCGGCATACCGCAACCTCAACCTCGTCGACGGTGCGAAGAGAAGCGGCTCGAAGAAGAAAAGCCTCGAGTACGAAGTGCAGCAGGAGAACAATGAGAGGAGAGAGGAGGCAGCACAGGCCGATGCTAACATGGTGAGTCGATCGTTTCGTCCATATTATACCCTCTGGCTCCCCCTTTTGCGAAAGATGAGACTGCGGACTTACGGGCCCCGCGTGTAATAGGAGGACTTTAATTGGGGATTTAGTGAGCCGTGTACATATAGGCCCTTCTGCTACCGGACTGAGGAATTTATTTTCAATGTCGCTTTTGCAGAGGTGTGGCGGAGAATTTTCAGGGAATTCGAGGGTGTTAAGGTTGCGCTCAATTACCCGCATCGTCTTGTTATTTCTATATACATAAAGGTGTAGAATTAGCACACGGGATATTCTAATCAATTATAAATACCGTTTTATCACAATATATTTCTGAGAAGTCAATAATTTATAATTCATGTGGGAGATGTTCAAATTTGTTTGAATTTATAATTGAAGTAATGTATTGTGATCGGACTTAATATATACTTAATGTATGGATATTTTGTACATCGTAAATATTGTACGTTGCATTAAATTATTTTAATTAAGTATATTAAAATTAAATGTTAATACATAAACATCATAATTAAATAAATAAAGACGCTATTCATTAATTTATTTGAACGGTAGTTTGATGAAATATATACACGAAATGGTGTGGACTGAAGGGGAGTATGGCGAAAATTACATACATCATACATTGATTCAGTATATACAAGAAACGAATAAAGCCTATGTAGATGTTTTTTATATTTAATAATACTGTTATTGAAATTTATAAATATTGTTGTTGAACTAATAATATTTTTAACGTCTATATCGAAAAGTACTCAAGTCGCCAATCGAAAAACAACGAGGTTTTTTAAATCATTCAGCAGATTCAGGAAGGTACCTCATCTTTTCGTAGAAAGCCGAAAGGAAGAGTAAAACTAGGTGATCCGTATACTCTCGCGACACTTCGTAAATCAAACTCCGCCCCAGTAGCTCGATACATCAGCCATCCGCATAATTCACGTGCTTCCGCTGCCGAACTCGCTCGTGCACTACTCCCCGACATCGATTTACTTCTCCCAAAGTCTCTCTCCCTCTCGACGTTCCACATTGCCGCGAATTTCTCTCTCTCTCTCTCTCTTTCTCTCTTGCGCGCTGTCTCTCTCTCTCTCTCTCTTCTCTCCTTTGCACTAATCGCAAAGTCAGGTGGTCCCAAGATAAATCTGATTTATGCGAAAAACTGCCGCACGGCCCGCCAAAGCCAGAGAACAAAACGAATGGGCGCGTTTCTCATATTCGCGCCATCGGATGATAATCTGCGCGCCTGGATCTTCGGACTACGCCCACGTGCCGGAAAAACGAAGGGGAAGAACAGGCCGCGCATAGTCATATATATATATATATATATCTATATAAACGGAAGAGACGGTTGCACTCGCGTACACACATATGTGTATGTGTGTTTGCGTGTGTGTAAGAGAGTAGATATATATATGTATGTAAGCGAGGACTTGCTGAGTCGGATGAGAGGACTTGATACGCGATCGCGAGAGCTGCGGGGCTAGATCGGGTTGCTCGTGCAGTCTGCGCCGCACCAACTCGGGGATATATAGAGGAGAAGGAGAGGCGACGACTCGTGCGAAAAGTATCTGAAAAAGAGAGAGAAAAGTGGAATTCCCCGGATCGCCTTGCTGTAGTTAGTAGGCGCTGACAATGCTCGAGGAATCCATAAGGATAGCGTTACTTCGCCACAGATTGAGCCTTTTAAACCTTTTAACTTTGAGATTGCGAAAAGTACTTTTCAGTATGGATCGTGCGCATCAAGTTTTTTAACTTGGAACGCTATCCTTTTAAAATGATGATAGTATTTTTATTTAAAATATTTATAAACTATCACAAATCTGTATAATTTGTGTTATAAAAGTAATAGAGCTATTTCCAACACGTCAATTATATCTTAAAACAATATTCAACGTTTGTTTACACGTTTGTCCAACCACTGGTTTTTTGTGCGTACAATATATACCACTACAAAGACATGCTGTGTAAAAAGAAAAAACAAACTAAGAAAACCCCAAAACTATTCGCGTGTTTGCAAATAATAGCGCCATACAAGTCCTTCATTCATTTTCTCTATTCATCTCCCTGAACAATACCTTTGCACCACCCAGTGCGCTGCAGGGGAAAAGTCAAAACGCACCGGCTCCAACGAGTTTCCCCATTCGCAAAAGAGCATACACGACGACGAGCGCATAACAGCAGCAGCAACAACAGCAGTGGCAGCAAAAAAAAGAAAGAAAGAAAGAAAAAGAGCACGCTAGAGCGAACCGAACGGGTCGATTTTCCGTGCCTACGAAGGCACGAAACACACCGCCAGGGAATTAGGCATCGGCTTATATTATATAGAAGGCGGCGACTGCCTCAATGTCCAGCGATGCTGCAGCAAGAGACTCAAGTCGCGGCCACTGCTTCTTCGAAGAGAGTGAGAGAGAAAGAGAGAGGGAAAGAGAGGCGAAGCACGCAGATGCAAAGCCGACGCGGGGCTCGCGGAAAGGCCTTTGATTAACGATCCCGAAATCCAAAGATTATTTTCGTCCGCGTCGTCGCTGCTATGCCGAGAGCAACAGCGGACGGAGTTGCATGCGCGCAAAGAAGCAAAGGGATAAGAAGAGAAAGAGAGGGAAAAAGAGAGAGAGAGACGCGGAGGAGGTGAATAATGGAAGTGCACGCGCCTGAACTCGGCTTGTGCTTCGGATTTAGGTCTTCTTTTGTTTTCACTAGGGATTCGTAGCACAGAGCGAGAGTGTAGTACCTATTGCGATTTTGCTGCTCCCCTTTATGTATGCATCACTTTTTTTTTATTATCAACTGTATTTCAATACCGTTTTATAAACGTTATTTTTCAATAAATAGTTTTAACTTTTAGTATAGACGAGTAACAAATTAATTAATGTATAGGTTTAATAAAGTTTAAGTTTTTTTGTTAATGCCTTGAACTTAGTCAATCAACTCCGTGATAATGTATTACTCATATGGTTACCCTAATTCCGTCGAATGTCAATAATGTCAGTGATTGAAAACGAGAACTTTAATCGTTATCACCCTTAGCTAAAAACAGAAACATGCGGAATTCGATAAAATAATTGTTATGTTGAAGTTCTTGTATCAAATTATACTAATCAAATTGGTACGATATTACTATTTTTATAATACACTTAATAAACTATACTTGAAAAATCTTGGCATGCAAAGATTGAATAGAATTTTCTCTTTTTATAAAAAAGAACTAATAAATTATATAATAATACGATATTTGAATGATATTATTTCATTCTTCTGCATACTTTGTATCATTTGAGTTCAAAATTAATAACTTTTTACCAAAGTTTAGTATTCGAAAACTTTGAAAAATGTGTAACGATGAAGGAACTGTTATTTTTTCAAATTCCACGTCAAAACAAGACGCTTTTGAAAGCTGTCTGTATACGTTAAGTATAGTGAAGTAAAATATTTCAATGAACTATTTTAAGTAGCTGCATTCTTGAAACACTTAAAATTTCTTGTGCTACAAGATAACAATTCTATCTTCAAAATTTCAAAGTTTTATAATTAAATAATGTAAAATTTAACATGCATTGTTATAAACATTAAACTTCAATTATTTAATTTAATATTATCTGGAAGTAAATTAACATCTAAAAATGTTTTTACTTAAACCGTAAATTGCCACTGAAACTTTTATTCTTCAATTTTACGAAACTAATAAACGCAGCAACAAAACAAATAAAATTATTCGGGAAACAAATTGCTTTATTATTCGTAAAAAAACATTGTTTTTTTTTCATTCGTAAGAAGAATTAATTTTGACCATTTTCGAAATAAATTGAAATTTTCATCATTTCAATAGTACGATACGCAACATTGAGAAATTTACTTTCATCGCATTCATCTCGTTCTGCAATACACTTGCGCGCGTACACTTTAATCGTGCGTGCAACATAAGACGAGCATACACAACTCGCGAGCAGCTGTCATTGCTCGCGATTGCCCTTTCGCGTTTCGTCTTTTTTCCTTGCGCTTGGCGCTGGACTAGGTATTACCGGTCATTTGGCGCATTCGACGTACCTTCCGCGGCGGCAGCAGCCTTGGAATCGCCAGCGCGTAATTGAGCGTGGCGCGAGATTCGCCTCAGCCACGGATATACCTATACGTCCGACATGACGATTCATTTCTTTTTCCCGGAACCGTAGCTGTATTTTAGGGCTGTTATTTTTGGGGAGTTACACGACTGGATTGTTTATTGGAAAGGGTGGGCGCTTGAGTTGATTGTACTGTATACGGTGCACGTAGGCCTTTGCAATTGGATTTTTAACTGAAGAATAATTATCTGAAGTCATTCGGTAATTTATTGCATATGACTTCGGGTTCGGGAATATTTTTTTGGCGAATGGAAAATTTAGTCATTTGCATGAAACTTTTAACAGTTTTATTTTAATTTGAAAAAAAAAATTAAAATTCTACTATATAGAATTTCAAATTTTGAAGCACTTTTAAAATTTAATAAAATTTTATTGTTTTATTTTTGCATAACTATTTAAATTTTATATAGCCCAACTTACAGAAAATAAAAAATGACTGGATTTATATTTCAATGAATTCGAATCTCACCTATACCTCATGGTTATTACATTCGTTTTAACATTAAAGCCAGCCGATCCTTTACTATAAAACTGATAACGTCAGTATATATAATTCTATAAAATCTTTATCCACTTACACCATCACTCCGATGGAAAAATATCATTTACTTGCAACGATTGAAAAAAATGCAAATTCTCAGGAACCTGCGTCACCCGCAGCTAATAACATTGCGCTACAATAAATACGTGGCCGTAACTGCGGGAAGCTTTTAACCTCCGAAGCGATGCAGGCGAACCGGAAAAACCACGAAAACGTAACTCTGCTCGTCGTTATGTAACCGTCATCGGAGGAAGCGAGAGTACGCCAGCAAGGGAGAGAGAGAGAGAGAGGTTCCGCCTTCCTCGTAAACTGTGCAGGAAGCCCTCGTTGAGCCCGTTCACACAAGCCTGCGATTGTGTGAAACTAACAGGCGCCTAATTTCATTAAACAAACCCGCCCCGCGATAAGCTCGCGCACACTGCGGCTTCAAAATGCGGCTGCTGCAGCAGCGCCAACCAACCAACCAGCAGCAGCAGCCGCTTCTTTTAGGCAATAAAGTCATAAAGCCCTGGGATGAATGCACCCGAATGCACCTTGTTAGCGAATTATACTCAAAAAGTGTCTTTTTTTTTTTATTTACATTTGGTTATACGTTATTTTAACAAGAAGTGTACCGTAAATTTAATTGTATACGAAATTTTAATTAACAATGCCAGTTCAGAAAAACTTTTTCAAAAATATAATCCAATGTAATTTTACACTCGCAACGTATAAGAAACTCTATCAAAATCAAGATGAAGCCATAACACCTTGATTTCGTGTATATGCCAGCACCTGACGTGGCTAAAACCTTATCGGCTCGCTAGTTTATTTCCGCATGGAACGGGAGCAGTAGTATGCACTGTAGCAATCGTATATAAATCGACGATATCGCTTATTCCGGTCCACTGTTTCTCAAACATATCGTACATTGTAACAAGAATCTTTCAAACATGATAAACTGCAAGAGTCCAGTACGCGCGAGTGGTACATACACTTGCAGACACGTTTCCAGGTATACCTTTTACAAAGAGCGCACACGTGGAATATAGTCCGGGTTCTTTCTCTCTCTCTCTCTCTCGCTCTCGCTTCTGACTTTTTAACGCATTACAGAGGCACACGGGAGGAGACGAAGCAAAGGCTCCGAGGTAAGAGCGAAAGGAAAGAATGAGAAAAAGCGAGAGAGAGAAAGAAGGAGAAAAAGGGAGGCCTCCGCTTCACCTTATCAGCTTGATGCATATACGCTGGAGCAGCAGCCTTGTTTAAGTCTACACAATGCCTGAGATACGTTTCGTCTCGCGCCGCTACTCCCTCTCCCCTCCTTCTCCTTTGCTCTCTCACTCTCTCTCTCCCTCTCTCTCTCTTTGGGTCGTTGGATTTCAAAGGCAGATTCACCATTGCCGTCGTCGTCGTCGTCGGCAGCGTCGGTGTCGTCGTATGTTACTGCTTTTTTTCTTAATGAGACTTTACCGCGTCAATATTTACGCGAATCGTGTGAATGCACTTTGCTGTGGAACGTATATATAAAGCTGTTTTGGCTATGTAGGAGACACAGTGTATCCAGTTTTAGCGGCATGTTTGCATATGTGCAGTTTACAAGAGATATATATTATCTGTTGTGATTATACCTGCTAAATTTTGATATTTACCAAGGAAGTGCAGGGTAAGAACAAAGATCGGTCTGTTCGTTCAATTTACAAGTTATATTAACTTGGTACTTTATATATTTTGCATAGTTAGTAACAGATAGTTAATAAATAGTTGCTGTTACAGTAAGTTAACTTGACAGATACTTTGGTATGGTGGTGAAACAGCGCACTGACCGAACACGGAAGTTAAGCAGAGGTAGTCACGATTAGTGCTGGGATGGGTGACCGCAACAAACCTGTACAGCATCAGGTGGATGATAAAGCGAATGCGGCGAAAGTCTAAGATTCTTATTTAGAAATATGAATAATTGGTACGTTTTGAAGTTTTTCATTGTTAAAATAAATATACGAATTTCAAGAGCGAGTGTGGAAAAAGAGTGTAGGTCATTTAGTGGGTCAAATACATACATACAAATAAAATTAATTTAAATGCAAAAAATTTACATTGTAATATTTTCAATACCAAATCAAATTTGCTCACACTTGAGAAATCTTTTCAAGTGCATCGATGTTTTTAATTTTTATCAACATTATTATAAAAATATTTATACACACATTGAATGTAATAATACATTTTGACGTCAAGTGATTACAAAAATAACAATGTCACTTCGCACGATCTTAATAGCATGCTAACTTGTTTCACGGGCAAAATATTTATACTGAAAACCGGTTATTCAAAATTCAAGCCAGCGCGTACCGTCTCATTTATAAATAAAACAAACGGCATAAGGACACGCGAAACGGGAAATCTCATTCGCGTCGTACAATTAAGCTCAAAACGATTGCCAGACAAGCTAACTGACACATGCTGAAATGCGCCACAAGCCACGAATCCCTGCATAACTATGCGAATTTGTAGAAAACGGAAAAGAACAAGAGAAAGAGAGAGAAAGAAAGAAAGAAAGAAAGAGTAGAGAGAAGACGACGGCGACATTTTCTTTTTCTCGACGAGCCGTTGTAAGCCTGTCTGTATGCGGGACGAGAAAAGCAAGAATTCCTTCCGAGCTCAGCGGCAGCCTGTAGCATTGTGGCGCCGAGTATAAGGTATATAGAAGGAGGCACACACACACATAGAGCGGTAATTTGTCCGAGCCTTCCGAGAGAAGAAAACGCCGCTCGTTAACGAAATAATAAACATTTTCGATAAGAGGTACACAGAAGCGTCGAGATGGCTTTGACTTCTACCTTTACATGACATTGTAATCGCATGTGTATGGGCTTCCGTGCGTTTTTAATGCCGTAGAAACATGCTAGTAGAAATTCGCGTGCTTGGGAAGAATTTTGTTGGAAAATTCTTCGATAAACTTTATTTATGTCCGTGGCATAAGTGCGAGTAACATAGATTTCATGCACGCTTAATTTGTATGTTAAAATATTTCAAGCTTATAGTTAAGGGGTACATCGATAACATGTTATATTATAGTATAATTAAGTTTAATTTTTAATTTCTTTTTTATGTTTTCATTATAAAATAAGCTTTATTATATGTGCATGGAAAAAAATAAAATTTTCATATATTTCGTTTTTTTTACCACTATTATAAATATTATACATTTAATGAACTGTTCTTACATAATTATATATTATTCTAGCCAAAATTAATAAATATGGAAAGTATAAGATCCATTATTAACAGACTATTTATATTTTTATTTTCATATTAACATATTATCTTTAAAAATAAGAATACATCACTAAGTTACGTATCTTTATAATATTCAACTGAATAAACATATAGAAGGAACATTTATATCGAGTTATAACGGTAGTAGTAGTTAGTATTACACAAACACATACAAAATCTTAAGTTATATTATAGTGTAGCTTTTGCTGCTATATAGTTTTAAATATAACACGTGCATAAATTATTTATTCGAAGACAACGATTTCTTGGAATAATTATTATCTTCTACGATTGGTCAATGTCTTTATATTAAATCCTTCACAATTATCGCACTGACAGCCACTGCACGCGTTTACGCTATAGGCGACCTACAACACTGTCCGCGAACTAAAAAAGCTGTGAGAGAAACAGAATTGTGGTGGCCAGCGAAACGACGTGCTAAAGCGATAAGATATTTTCTTTAATAACACATTTAACGTTTTAGATCTTGGTTTTATTACAGATTTCGGTAACACTTACGTAAACGTTCGTTTGTGAAAACGTATATATCAAGTCGTCTAAAAATTATATTTGTTACATTATAAACTATTTCCTAGTATAAATTACTGTATCAATCAGCAACAAAAAATTTCATAAAAACTCGCTAAATTTGGCACAAATAATTATTTTGGAAATATTTTGCACTTTATATAACCCCGTTATAATATTTCATTCATATTTTTTTGATAGAAATTACTTTAATGAAAAGAGTCAAAAAAGTTAGCTAACAATTTGGAAAATAAACTAATTGCTGTATAATGATAAAACGATTAATTTAGTCGTGTTGCTTATTTAATGATAAAACAGCACTAAAGTTACTTGACTCCAATACATTCGTATTAAGTATTTCATATAGAAACTTAATCATACAATTAAAAATATCTAATAAAAAAAAAGATTTGCATCCAGATATAAAAAAAACTAGAGTTAAATTCTTTAAGAAGATATAATAAACCAAGCAGAGTAATCTTTTTATGTGATTCCGTCTCATTCACTCTGGACATATAACTATAGATTGTTATTAGTCTGGGCGCAAAGTAGTAGTCTTTTCGTAGCCGATTGATAGCCACACTTTCGATTAGCTGTTTTTTACGCATTTTTTTTCGCTGTACATAAATCATCAACACGGAAGTCAGAAGAGTGATCAGGAAAAAAGTTATTAAAAATTTGACTATATCAAGTTTTTCTTAGAATTGTACTAAAATTAGTTTTTTATTAGAAAATGGAAGAATATTTACCGCAAGAAACTTTTATCAACAATTATTAATTAAAATTTGTTTAGAGCACAGATTCAGAGAAAAAGTGTTGTAATTCATTAGTGCATCAATACAGGCTGAATATCAATGATAGCACCGCAACGAATCCCGCACGCGCTTCCTTTGATCTACGAACTTTTATTGCAATTCTTAGAAAAGTTAATTACTCCGCGAATGATTCGTAAAGGGTATATAGCCTTCAACTTTAAACTTTGATTTTCCTTTACAAGCTGTTTCGCGTGCTTGATAACTTTAAATTACATATAGAAAACTTTTTTTTGCTCTTTGATTTATTAAGAGTTAAATGAAAGACGCATGAATTTTTTATTGAAATTTGTTAAATTATTGTATAATATTTTAATATAGCATTACCGATTTATTACCTATTTGAAACTAATTTATTAGACTAATTTTCTATTCTTAATTGCGGTGAACAGACAAATGGCCTGATAATGAACGCATATTCAAACGTATTAGGATTATAAAGGTGATATGCTTGCATAGGAATAACGCTCAAGACATTATAGTTGAAGCACTTTATATTCATTAAAATTCTAAACACATTATGCTATCATAAATGCTAACAAATTGATTTAATCCAATAAAATATTAATTTTCTTTGAACTATAAAAGATAGGTACTTGAAGATTATAAAAAATAATAGACAAATGAGAGAAGATATTGGGTTAATTATTTTGCTTTATACGTACCTATAAATCGAGTTTAATCAAAGTATATTCAAGTAATACTATATCGAAATGTATCATAATTACTTGAAGTTACATTAATAATAAAAATGTACGAATTTATCACGGAATTTGTAAAGTTTCCCTTTATGAAAGTTTATACGATTCTATTATTACTATTATTATTTATTTGTTAAAATTTTTTAAGAATAAACATTGTCATACATTTCCCATAGAGTCTGCAACTAATTACTCACATATATCTACATTCATCATTATTCAACGTATCTATCCGTGTCTCCTAGAAACTCACGGAAGAGCTTCGATCTCAGTAAGAGATCAAATCTATTAGCGTCGCATAACGGATGAATTAGCGAGCCGCTATTTGCCGCGTTATCTTCAAAGCCGTAGTGCAGCACATCAACGGTCAGCTGACCCTTCCAGAAGCTACTCCTCGTCGTCGGTACTTAGCATTCATAAATCAAAGACGGCATTCACCAACCCCCCATACAGTTTCCAATCAGCCGTTCGAAAAGCTACGCGTTTCTAGTTGGTCACGAAGTCATGGTATCGAAGTAAAGAGTTACGTCTATGCGTGATCGCTATGCCCCATAAACGCTGAGTCATAGGGAATTTCGTTACGCTGTAATAAACAATTCATTATGAATAGTAAATCATTTGCTTAGGATGCTCTTAATCATCGCTTTCATTGTACAGGTATATAGATTCCTTAAGATCTTTCGATTACTAGTCCATGTAAGCGCCTGCAAGACAATCCTATTTAGTTTTTCACGTATAATCACGGATCAATCAAGTTTATCATTTTATAAAAACTACTAAGAATCCAAAGAAAACGCGATTACTCGCAGATTTTTCGACGATAATTTTTTAATACATTATATAATTACAGCCTATCTACATCCGATGTATAATATCTGATGGCGATAATCTGTCGCACACTTGCCTCGGCAGCACAGCAATCCCGCAGTATATATACGCACAGAGACCCAGAGAGGGGAAAAAAGCATCACGTATAGCACATAGGCGATAATCCTGCGCAGTAGTATATACGCGCGCGTGTGCAGTGCTATACGAAGGAACGGTGCAAGCTCCGCGAGGCGAATCCACCGTGGACAACGGTAATTGCGCAATCGCGCACAATCGTGCGAAGCTAGCACAGACACCAGTGGCGGCACACTATACTACTGGCTACTGCTGCTGCTGCTGCTGCTGCTCTACGTATATAAATTCCCGCCGGAAGCGACGTCGCATTACGCGGTCGGCCGAGAACTTCGCGGCTTTTCCCCCCTCGGCCCTTTTGAAATACGAGCGTTGCGTTGCAGGCCGCGACGGTGTGTGTGTGTGTATGCAGCCGCTTCTTCTCATTGCGACGCGTCTGCTATTATGCAAATGCGGTGGGGAGAGATGCTGCCATGCTCGTGCTCTCGTGATAAGGCCCCGCACGCGCTGTGTATGGCGCCGAGACGAGAGAGACAGTATATAGTATAATACCGTCTTCTCTTTGTTTTGTAGACGAAGGGGCAATTAGGAAAAATTTCGTCCCGCGTTTATCATTGCGGTGGGTATATGTATATATATAGAGAGAGAGAACGCGCGTGGCACGCATGAAGCACAGAGACCAAGAAAGCAGTCGTCGAGTATGAGTCTCAAGGTCGAGGAGTGGAGTCGAGTAGCTTCACCTGCTGCAGACGCGTGTGCGTATACATATATAATATTATGCCTTTTGAGAGCGAGAGCAACGTCAGACGTAGAGGAAGAGAGAGAGAGAGAGAGGGAAAATGGATAAGGCGAGCAAACACACACGAGTTTCATTGTTGACAATGAACATTGCTTTCGCACGGGAGAAACAGTACGATTATTCATGTCGGGGATGCGTGCGTGTGCTTTTGTATATATATGCGCGTGTGCGGGTAAAGTTATTCGTAACTTGTAATTAGAGAAATTTCGACTGAGAGTAGTATATATATGTACATATATGAGAGAAACAAGAATTAATGTGGCTATTTTTTTTGCTTGCATTTTCGTTTGAATTATTTTTCAAAACTATATATAGCTATAGCTTTTAAGTAGAATTTATAATGCATATTATTTGCATTTTTAATAAGTTTTTAATAGTATGCTTTGCATGTTATCCCATGTTGCTGTACATCCTAACATCGTGAGGGAGGGACTAGTCCTTAGCCATTATGTCTTATAAAAAAAAAATATTTAAAATATAGGTAGTTTAAAGATAAGTGCTGCTATTAGATCTAACGGTTAGGAAGTAAAAATAACTACCTGTACAAAGATTAAATCATAGTTGATATTATACAGAAAATAAATTTAGATGAAACGGGATTGGGGAACACTTAAAAGGGGATCATAAACTCTTTCGTAATACAATATTTATGTAGAAGAGCTAATGTGTAAGCAGTTAACTATAACTTTTGTGTATATATAATAACCCTCTGCCACTTCGATTTTTAATTTTTACTCACGTCGGGTTCTGTATTTTACAACAGTTCTGATACTTGTATTCAATTTTTTTATAACTTGATCATAGTTCTGATAATCTAATACAATGATAAAAATAAACGTTCCGAATAATTTAATTAATCTAATTAACCTACTTTGAAATTGTACTTAATGTACGCACATTGGTTTGAATAAGAGCAATTAAAACGACATTTAGACTGTATTAAGAAAATTTATTACTAAAAGTGATAAGGGGCACGTTGAGCGGGTTCAGTTCACACATTCACGCAGGAAGTTGTTTTAGATGACTAATAATCTTATCATTTTCAACTATAAGCATTCAATAAAACAACGAATTTTATTTCTACAAAAACAGCCGTTGACAAAAAAAAATAAAACAAAATTTCGATCTACCAATGATATCATCCCATTTATTCGCTATCAACTATACACCACTTAACTCGGTAAAACTCCCAACTCCGCAGCTGTGTAGCTTTCAGCAAGTATATCAACGAGCGTACATATACATCCAAATTAAAACCATACTTGACGAGGACGCGTCGTGCACGAAATCGTCGAGCTACCGAGGCGACGAGGCACGAGTGATGGATCGCGTATATGCGTGGATTATGCAAAGCGCGATCGTCGCGCGCGGCTCTTTTGCAACACGCACACGCGTGTATTATACGCGGGCAGAGACTGACCCCGGCACAGCCACACGATAGAGTGAGCTACCACTGATTTGCATCCCACGCGCACGCAAGTGCAGAGTAGCCCGAGGGGCCGAGCGTATACACACGCGCTAAACGATCATCGCGACGACTCGGACTCTTTCTCGTTCGGTTCTTTATACGTTCGGTTGAATTGCATCCGATCGCTATACGGCAATCAACAGTATTATTTGTAGCTTTCTGCGAAGTATCTGTTTTTTTTTAAATAGTCTATATAGGTTATTTACGTATACAGCGGCAGTAAGTTTAATTTCGATCGTTTATAAATAAATCTTTGTTTTGATTAGATCAGCGTTATTCTATATAAAACGTTTTATTCGATAAGTATACATGAACTAGGTGTGAATACAAAGCAATATAGACTTGGGAGATACTCAAGTGTGCACGAACTCGATGATGCAACGCTTGAGAGAATCAGCTGGTATCAACAGCTGAGACATAACAGCGATAAAATACCAGCGATCGAAGTAGATCGGCGATTTGTGTTATATTCGTAGAAGCGAATTCGCTAAACCGACTCATAAGCGAAAATAGCACTGTTGCTTTGACTTGCAAAATACATTAATGAATAAACTTATTTTAGAGCAGCGCGTGAATAATGCTCAAATCGTAAATGTCACACACACTGCGGCTTCACACATTTGTATATTTTACGTCGAATAATCATTTTCCCAGTATTATTCGTAAGCCGAAGAATTTCCTCGCTGCTACTTAGTAAATCGGTTAACCTTCCTTCAAGTACTTTTGTATTCTCATCTACACGCGCCATTGCATATAGCTCATAGCTATATATGCGTAGAAATGCAATAGCCGTCAACTCGTAGATTTTTTTAAACACACATTGATCACAATGTGTAGCCCGGGACGAAATTCTGAGAGTTATTTTTGACTGAAATAAGGTCAGAAGCGATTCCATTTGGAAGTTCTCCAATCAGCTAACGCTTTAATAACAGGTGGTATAGCATCAGCACAACTTTTTCTCTTTCTAAACGCTCAAAACCACTTGTACACGTGTAATTCTACGGTATACGTTACAACAAATTCAAAATAATTCGTTCAAAATCTAATAATAATATCATACTACCGAAAAATATTCAACAATTCACTTGCGAGTTGCTGCAAGATTATATTTACGACGCTTGCAACCGGTTTCACCTCGGCATCAAAAAGCAAACCCTCACCCCTCTCCGCATGAGGAAAAGATAAGGGTCGGAGCTGTTCTCTCTCTCTCTCTCTCTCTCTCGCGCGCCCGGTTTAATTAAGCGTTCGCGTGCGCGTGTGCAACGGCGCTCGATCACACGAGGCAGCAGCCTAAAAATCACCACCGATAAGGAAGCGAAAAAAGTAGACCCACGGGTTGTGGTCAGACAGATTTCGTGCAGACCAACGTTACGCTGCTGGATTAATTCCATGCATTTCTTCGTTGGAATAGAGCCATTATATGAAAGCAATCGCGATGCTTGAGAGAAAAAGAGACGTACGCGAAAAGAGTTTCTACTTGCTTAGAGAGGCGAAGCGCGCGCCTCGCACGCTGCTCTGTTTACTTTGGCGTAATACGCGATAATCCTGGCGCGCCGAGTCGAGAGTGTCTCTCTGTCCCAGCGCGTATAACGAGCGAGTCGACGCGCTCGCGCGCATTATCATCCGAAAGTCCATTAACCCTTAACCTGGGTCATACCACGCTCTTCCTCTCTCTCTCCCGCTGGTAGTCTCTTCTCTTCTCTCGTGACACTCGATCGCTCGTCGAAGTGTCTCGTTGATAAAGTGAATATTGTCAATTTCAGAGCGATACAATATTCAGCGAAACTCTAGCGGACGGCGATAGATACATAGATATAGATATACATATATATATAGAAGTTGGAATAAATTTGTCGCTTGGTATTAATAATTAATACATAAATAAGAAAACACTTGGAAGAACCAAAGAAAGGCGAAACACGGGAAGCAATGAATTTTATGAAGCACGTTTTTTTGCTACGTGCAGAATCATTTCCCATGCAGCTTAGTGCGTATATATAGCGTCCCTCCCGCTGTGGCCGTTAGCAAAAGACATGAAATATTTTAAGTGGGTATTGACGAATTTCCTCGAAACGAAACGCACACATTCCTATGGGAATCACGTTCCTGGGGATGCATCGATTCAATGCGAGTGCGAATTTATTGTGTAGCGCCTTTTTCATATTAATAAGACTGAGATCTGACGAATGGAATTTTAAAGACGGGTAATTGAAATTTATTTTTATAGAAAAAATAAGTAGAAACTGTATTATTTTAAGGAATAAATATTTGTATTCTATTTCAATTTTTTAATTAATTTTCTATAAAACATTAAATTAAGAATAAATTTTTAAAATAATTAAAAATTTTTATATAATTAGTAGATGAATGAAAAATCTTTATCTTGAGTTCTTGCATATCAATTGTAAATAACAATTAATTCATTATAAATATAATTCGTAATAGTCAAAGGCTAGTTTAAATAACTGTTTATAGTTTCACCCGAAAACTATTGACTTCGTTTTCATTATACGCGTAAAGAAAACTAAACGATTATACCGCATAGTTTATTAACTTAAAGCATCGACTACGCAGTTTCTTCTGGAAAAAAATGTTAATTTGAATCGCGTAATAATATACTTTCCGTCGCTCGGTGCGCAACTTCTTTACAACGAAAAAGGGGCAATCGCGTGCAGCCAGGAAGTATACCGAAAAATTTCATTTTTCGCGTTGCCACCGCGTGTCTCTGGCTTCTTATTAATGGTTCCCAAGGATGCTGCCGCTATATACCCTCATTAGCATAATGACAATCTGTCAAAGGACCGGACAGTCTCTGCTGAAAACACGTCAAACGCCGCGTGCTCCGGTAGTCGTTTTCGGCCGGGCATAAATCAATAAACCCGATCCCCAATGTTACGTCGACATCGTAATTATTATCCATATAATTATTGAATCGTTTTTTTTTAAAAGAACAAAAAGTGTATGTCATCCGAGTTATTGAGTCGTTAACTGCTGAATTGACATTTTTACTTGGCAAATGATCCTGCCATTGATTATGATTGCAAATATGAAGGCGTGCAACATTCAGGAAATAATAAAGTCAACGTTTTTTCTCGCGAAAGTATCTGATTTATTTTATGCTCGTATTATACGAGCGCAAATTACGCTTTTATCGGTGCCGCTCGAGTAATGATACTTTTGTGTAATTTCAAAAGCAAACACTTATCAAGCCTTACGTTCACATATTGCCAACTATAATTTTCTTTCTTCCACCATAACCACCAGCAGCAGCCAATAAATAATCCGATTGTCCTAATATGCAGTAATTTCACGTCTGAAATACAAATGCTTCCTCTTCTTTATCGTCCGATAAAGACGACTCGAGTACACTTGTGACTTATTTTTTTAATAATTACCTCGTAAAGTGCCTTGAGCAGTGAAAACAACGCCGCGCTGCAAATTAGTAAGAACAATAACAACGGCGAGACGTGAAATAAAAAAAAAATAATTTCCAGCAAAAGGAACAACAATAAAAGTCAGAGGCACATCTGCAAACGTTATTACTCTTATTTACATGTCGCGCGCCTCGTTCCCGTCTGGTTTATGACGCTTTGACAACCGTTACCCCGCATACTCGTAAAAGTCCCGGCTTCGCGCGCGCGCATGCAAGAACGCGCACACCAGGCATAAAGGACGCGAAGCAGCAGCAGCAACGTGTCTATATACTATATAGCAACAGGGACAAGTCGCAAAATTGAGAGAGCGCCACTGCTACACCGCAAGTATATAGACGGGAGCGCGCGACGCGACTCGAGTGGAATAAAGTCATTCGGCCGGACGCTCTAAGTAATTTGTATCGACGTCGAGGACGACTTTCCCCGGCGCGCGCAACGAAAGCGATTTCAGCGATTAGCAACGGCCCGCTAACGAGAGCGCGTCCCGCGCATTTTATGAATGAGCCGCTGCACACGCGATGCAACTGTTGCGCAATGAAGCCGTCGAGGTGATGTGTATATATACTGCCGGTGGCTGTGTGCGTAGTTCTCTCGTTTTTAGCAGGACGGCTAGGAGTGAAATAGTGCGAATGGTATGACGGGAGGAATTTTTGATCGATGAATGCGCGCAGGGAACGCGAGCCCTGGAGGAGCCTCGCCTGTATATGGGGTCAGGTAGAATTCAAGGACTGGCATAGATCCAGTTTGACCACTTTCGTATATAGATACTTATCTATGTGAGTGCTCTGCCGAATTTGGACTTTGCCGAAAGTGTAATATACACACACGTGTATGGTGGACTATTATGGAGTATATTAATTTACATGTGTATATACGTGCATGCAATGTAGGCAGAGTTTGGCACAGTTTCGTAGTCAAAGATGAAGATTACTAATAATGTTCTCTGGATACAGTAGGAATATCTATATATCTGTAAACTTCAGAGTATCCTTGGATAAAGCATATCAATTACTGTTTTAGATACAGATGAAGATAGTTTCTACCTTCGAACAAATAGAAGGTCCATCGAAGTTTGTGAATATTAATAAAAGGAAACTGGAAAAGTTATTAAAATTCCAACATCTAAATTAGCTAATTACTAACGGTTTTATCGCTAAAGGAATTTCATTTACTACGCTAAATGTCAATGCTATTATACACATTTATTTATTTTACAAATTTATATGCAGAATTACGTTCTAAATACTTAATTATCATCTACATCTTCAAAGATACTTGCACGAAACATTAAAATTAAATTGAATAATCCTAGATTACTTTGCTACCATACTTCATTTTTTAATTATATTTTATTTTTTAGCAGCAATTGAATCAAATTAAAACGAAATAAATTTAAACGTATTAGAATATTTTAAACTCCATAAATAAAATATGGTTTGTTAAATGCGTATAACTTTATAAGTATATATTAAAGTCAAAGTAACCATGCATAAATAATTTTGTTTCCAGGAGTCATGAAAACATAATTATGCACGGACCACTGTATGTATTAACATTCATTTTCCGTTCAAAGATTTAAAAGTTCTAGAAATCCTCTTGACAGATATTTTAATAGAAACATTTACAAATATCCTATATATAAGTTTCTTTTAATTATTGATTTATTTAATAATAACATAACTTGTATAATGTAATAATGATTTCAATATATAAATGGTGATAAGTGAAAATAAAAACAATTATTTAAATTCGTAAATCAGCAAATGGTATAGATATTATAGTGCCATAAATTTCGAGTTACAGTCTATCTTATATAAGAAATAATGGATTCTTTCTTTACGTGAGTTATAATTATAATATATAATATCATTAACGATTGAGATAAATAAGACATGTTGTCGAGTTTGTAATTACTACAACTTACCTAATATTTGAAGAAATGTAGCACAAGTTAAATTTACCGGAATAAGAAGTATATAACGCGTATAAATTAAATTAAAAGATGAAAGTAATAAACGAATTTACATAGATAACTTTTTAAAAATTACAAAATAACAATTAAAAAAACTTTTTTTCAATTAATTCAGCGTGATGTGAAAAACGGGTCTTCCAAAGTATCTTAAACCGTCAAAAGCATTTAACGAGTTACTAGCTGTTCTTACGATTAATATTGTTTTAATTATTCATTTTGTTTGTTAAGAGAACACGATAATATAAGCTACATTATTATCATAATTTCTTGCTTACTATAGCTATATATGAGTAAGAGCAGCCTGTATGGAAATTTTGATAGAAACTGCTGAAAATCATTAAAACCCAACTAGTTTAGTCTCTAAACTACAAGTAGGAAGCTGTCGTTAAAAGTCCGTCGCTTTCTCCCACGCAATGCACAGAGCACCACCTCCGTTGCGCATAAACAAACTTTACACGGCTTTTATTTTAACGGCGCTTGCACTCTATATACGTACATACTCTTGCGCAAGAGTCAATCTCGTCGTAGGTGTGTGACAACATTACGAGGAACTTTAGTTCTAGCGATCGTTATCTCTATATTATCCTATCAAAAAGGTGCACCAAATTATTATACAAAAGCGCATCGGATTCAATCGTTCGCTTGTTGCAAAACTTTTTCCCTGCCTCCCGTATGAACTGTCGTCAAAAATGTAACCACTTGATGTGAACCTATATTTATGATTTTTTAATTTAATTAAGCTTGAAACGTTACTTATTAACGGTCGAGTGGATCGTTTAGCTCGTATATTATTTTTCATAACGATATCAACGTCGAAACGAAGGGAAATTTTGAACGATGCCATAAACTCAAGTGATTTCGTAACGGTTGCGACTATATGCATCTCCGGTGTTAAACTTTCCTTAAATAAAAACGTCCTTATTACAGTGATAAATTAATTTTCATTATTTTATATACAGCATCATGTTTTTGTTAAATAATTAAAACAAATGTAATAGAGATAGATATTTATGTAAGCATATAGCAAACTAGATTCGTCAACGTACAATAACTTTGAATATGCACTACTGTGTTGCTATAGGAGAGTGACATAATCGAAAGCAAACAGAAGCTCATAATGAATTATGAATACATTGTTTAGGTTTGCCACTGTGTATTTTGGATTTGACTTGCGAAGTAGGTTCTCACGGAGATTTTTCTCTCGGGTAGCACTTTTTTGCACCTACGCGTCGCCGACATGCTAATCAGGTTCGTTTTCAAGGAGACTGTGAGAACGGTGAGCAGTTCGTGATATCAAAAATAAAAAATACCATGTACTAAATTTTCAGAACAAAAGAACATGATACAGTATTTTTTTCAAAACAAACAAAAACAACAGACTATGTTATTTTAATATTGTTTATATTACATACACATTATTAAAACGAATAATAGTTAATAAATTGTTTACAACTTAACGGTTATAACGTTTTCATTCCCAATTATTTTCAAGCACCGATAAAAACCGACGATGAATAAAATTTTGTAAGCATGTAGCGTTTTTCATCTTTACATACTATACAAAATACCCCGTTTACATAACAATAGAATAATATAATATATGGCTACAGCAAAAATAATATTGAAATATTCAATTCAAGCATAAATGTTTCAAATTATAGTTGGAGAAAAGTTTAAAAACAAATTGTAAAAACTTTTAGGAATTAAATAATCAAATATTAAAAATCCCCCGATGCTCTTAATGATATGAAAGACTATATGAATAACGGTGCTTTTAAAAATGACTACAATTTATATAATATGTTACAGTACAGCAAATTCTTCCATAACGAAATTTTCTATAATTTTTTAATTTTTTGTAATAACTGGGTGTATGATTATTGTTCTAGAACTTTAGTACTACAAATTTTTCTCAGTTTGCTATTTTGATTTAACCTATACCGAATTGGATGATGTATCATTTATTTGTGATTAAGTAGAAAATAACAATAGTTCAAATAAATTTCTACCAAGCATATAAGCATTCGCTTAATATATTCGTCCTTTTCTATCCGACTAAAAGGTCGACTTTCAAACATCCAATTAAAATCGACGCGAGGCAGCAGCAAGTCAAGTGAAAAATATTGCCTGTCTAGGCGTTCGCTCTGAGAAAAATTTCGCCACTCTCTCTGTCCCTTTCCATCCTGTATCTCTCGTCTCCAAGAACGTCTCAATTGTCTCTCGCGTGTCGTCTTGCATCCGAGACTTCGACGGACGACAATAGCGTGAAAACGCTGGTCACGGAAACGTCGTCGACGAGGCACATGGCTACATGCACGCTCCATTTATAGCAGCTCTCCTCCACGAAAATAAGTTCAACGAGACACTCGCGCACTCACACACGCGTGCTTTGCTCTTTCGCCGTAATAAAGTGTGATTTATACGCGCGGCCGTAATTACCACCAGCACGGCGAGGGTTAATGTATCCGCGCGTCGACGAGCTGCGGACCGACAACGCGTACAGAATGCAAAAGGCGCTTCTCTTTTTCTCACTCTCGCGCTCTCTCTCTCTCTCTCTCTCTCTCTCTCTCTCTCTCTCTCTCTTCCAAGGAGCATTTGTTGCGTATACTTACTTTCCAGGATTCCCCGCAATTTACAAGCTTCGATTAGGCGCACGGCGAGTGGTAGAGTCGCGCTTGCGTATACTGAGCTTTTATAACGCACCCCGAGGAGAGTGCCAAGCTTCGATAGCGCTCCTTGTACGGCTAATCCTCCTCGAAGTGCACGCGGCGAGACCGCACATGCCAGTTTTATGCGCCTCGGAAATTTATTAGTTTGACGAGCTTTACTAGGGGGCTTATTTATTGCCCCGGGCTGATTCTGCTTGTCCGGAATTTCAATATCGCCAGTGGTATCTGAGAACAGACCCATTTGGAAAAGTCTAACAGTTCGAAGCGTTATTAGAGTTTGAATGGTATTTATACGAATTTAGTTTATCTTTTTTCTTGAACTTTATAAATAGCATACTTAACTATTCGCTGAGTGAGAAGCAAATTTATTTGATTATTATCCAAGTATTTATAACAATATTCTTTTGTGAAAAAAATTGATAATATACGATTATGCTAAATAAACAACTTTTTCATTATGGCAAAAAATGTGTGCATAATCATGAATTCACTATATAAGAAGTTTTTAATGTATTCCATTTAATGACACGTAGTGTGGCGGAAAAGAAATGTTTTTGATAAATGGATTTAACAATGTATCACACTACCAGAATGACTGGTAATTAAGATTAGAATATGAATCATTGATGTATTATAGTTGTTAATTAGTATTTATGTACTCTTTAATTAAAAACATCAATTTTATTATAGATTTTATAATTGATTTTATCAACTCAGTATACAAAATCGAACTTCGTATGCTCGTATTTAGTGTGTAAAGTTTCAATTCATGCATTTCGACAAGCCGTGTACGAAGTAGTGTGCGAAGTTACACTCGAAGAATTCGCTTTCTCCCTTTCAACCCCGCCTTCTGGTAATCCGCTTTTTCAATCAACTCACACTAAGTTTAAAAAAATACAATACTATATGCGTCTAGGTTATTCCTGCACGACAGCAGTGTGTGGTTCGAGCAAAGCGAGTTCTTCGAATACTTTGTGCATATATATACGCGCACACACACACACACACACACACACACACACAATTTTCTATGATTTAATGAACAACATATTTAAATTCAATTACAAATACCGTTTTCTTCATATTAGGTAAAGCTATACGCAATGGGTGAGAACATAAGGAAAGTCGATGGTAGAAGTTATTAAAATTAATTTTCGTGTTTCATAAGTAATATTCAAAATTGCAGTCTGGTATAAAATGTCACAATTAATTTTATTTATTAGCCCAAACGTAATATCAATTAAGAACTTGCAACAACTTCTACTTATATATTCTTGTGAACATAATCAAGAAGATCTTTATCTTTACGTTAAAATATCTCTGCATAAAAATTAATAAGGTTGGTTGAAAATTTTAAATACTTTTTTGGTTATAAAATAGAAGATTTGTGAAAAAAAGTCTTAGAAACTTTTAACAAGTTCTATCAAAAAAGAAGGGATCCAAATTTTATAAATTGACTTTTTAAATATCATGGAAAAAGAAAAATAATTTATAAAAATGCAACAAAACAATTTAACATCCATTGAAATACTTAAATTGACTACTGATACACTTTAACCTTCGAAACATACCAACGTCAATATTACCTTTATATTTATAGAATATACCTTGTAATTTAAGATACTTTTATTTCTATGTATTTCATTGCACCGGTATTATAACGCCAAAGACGTGCCATCATGCTTGCCTATAATACATCGCGACCACACGGATCGAGCACACTTCCTCTCGACTTCCGAAAAAAAAAACCGGTCAACACTCCACGGCGCCGGAGACGCACACACACACGCGACGTGATGTTTGCTCAGTCGTTTTCCTACCGTCGGTATATATATATATCCGAGTGTCCCGTGCACGCGCGCGTGCGCGTAAGTCGACGTTCCCCGCGAGTATGCGACCGAATTCCCTTTTTCCGTTTTACGCGCGCGCGTTTTATGGGAAACGATTCACCTCGCTGCACTATATATATTTCAGCGCGACCGTGCAAGCAACGTTTACGGCATACGTATACGCGCGTGCGCGCTTGCATCTGTGCACACACATATATATACGCATATACACATGTGGCGAGGGATCACTCGAGTCCTCGACTTGTTTGACCACGTTTTTCATCGAATGCTCTGCCATTTATACATTGTCGAAATCGAGAGTCTCAACGCTCGCTATACATTCACTCAGTCTCTCGCCTTGAGTAAACAGAATTTTTCGGTTAATGCAAAGTCAAAACATTTGGATATGGGGTTCTCGAAAGAGAGATAGAGAGGAAGTTGAGTGAATATCAACGTATATTTTTTATATGTACCATGGATCGATCGATCAAGTTTTTTATATAGAAATATGACAACCATGGGATGAATACATGACATCAAAATGGAAGAAAACTTTTATTATATTACTCGAGCTTTTATCGTTACAAATTAATATATATAATAGTATACAATAGTTAATCTTTATACCTAAAATGTGTCAGGATAAACATCAGCTGAATTGAAATAATCGCATTTAGCTCGCGCATCAATCAAAGTTTGCAAAGTTGATTCCGCGACTAGAAACAATTAAGCTGGCAGAATGATGTCATTCTCGCGTGATATTCCCCTTAACGAGGAAAAGATTGGACGTCGACCCACAAAAGCGACGACACTTAACCGAGATTATTCAGAAAAGCCCGAGTGGAAAACACGCGCAATGGAGATGAGTATTATACATACGGTACGCCGCCGCAAGTGCACCGAATTCCTTGAAGAGCATTTCTCTCTAAACAATCGAGTCGTGAACTTTTTACGCTTGCCTTGGTTTTCGCACCCTGCCTGAGTTTGCCCACACACCCGCGTGCGCAGTATAAAAGCGATAAATAATAATCAGCCACGCAGGACCATTAAAATTAATTCAGAGGCGAGAGAATCGCCGAGGCCGCGTCTGGTGCACTGGGTTTTTGACTGCTATACAGTGAGCATGCGATTTGCTTCGATGACAAAGTTTGCCCAATATTACAGCGGGTGTTTACCGTCGTTTAATACGTTTTTTTATTTGGTCAATTTGTGGATATTTTTAAAATACCCGTATAAAAATGCTACGAAAGAATTCAAAATTAGGTTAATAAAAACAAATATCGATTAAGGTTAATTAAATTTTTAATACATTTACCAATTGGAACAGTAAAAATAATTTTATTAGGACAACGTTTTTAGTTACAAAAATACATCAAAGCTTTTAAGTTTTATTTATGAAAAAAACAAATATTATGATTCACGCAGGATTATCGTTTATTTGATCGATACAGAGTTTGACTTGATTCACTTAATATTAGATATTGATTCTGATCAGCATCTACAAACTGGTTTGTATAATAGAAGATAATTGCACATAATTGATTGTACATACATGTTTCTTGTTCGAAAGTTTTTCAATCTACTTGGCTTAAAAATTAAAATGAAGTCTACAGGAGTGAGGTTGTGAAAACTTGCTATGTTGTACTTTCCTCCATTTTCTTTTTCATTACGCTAACAATAATTGCTTGCTCTGAACAGGTTTTTTTTATTTGTCTTTCACAAAAGTCGTTATAAATTTAAGTAGCGTAATTATAGGAATGTAATCAAGTGAAATGTCTATAGTTTTATATGTAACATAAAATTGATCGCAAAAACTATTTAATTATTGTCATTCACTTATAATAATAAATTAACATAGCTTTTTCAGTGAATCATAAAAATATTGACATAATTTATCTTTGTATATTACAGGTGAGTGATGCAAATCATTTCAAGGAAAACCTTTTCTTTAATGTAAGTTTTATCATATAATAATATATAAAATTTTACTTTATTTGTATCCCTCATACAAACCACAAATGTATTCGAATATTGCTTTTATACTCATTATTAACCCAACTACTATGCAAATCGACAATTAGTAATCCAAACTTTGATTCGCCAAAAAAAAAACACTGTCAGCTATACCTTGGAATTCATCCATCAATAACATATTCAATGTATCACGCCACTAATGACCCTCTTCGTCTCCCACAAACGTAAGTTTACGCACAACCCAATCGGTATCGTTAATTCCTCCTAATTTTGATTTCTAAGCGCGCGTGCGCTATAGCCTATACGATTGTTAACGGAGACCATGAGTTACGGTTAAGGCGTTCACTGGCGCCAACGTAATAAGAGAAAAAAAAAGACGAGCAGAGTTTCTTCGTAGACGTATAGAATATTCGTGTTCCTGCGATCGCGCACTCGCGCCAGAAGCGGCGTGCGCGTCCCCTCCAGCAAACAGGCCCGTCGTTGTCGCAACTATGCATGATTCATGAGCCGTTCGGGCTGCTGTACCAACTACTGCCGCATGTTTCGCTCTAACTGATACACCCATTGATACGGGAAGATCCGGAAGCAAGGAGAACACGCGTGTACTGTAGCTGCCTCTGCTCGAAAGGTAGTTTTTGTCGTATATTCAAATGATTGCGTATATGTGTATGTAGTTTGGGAATAGGGTGGAGCTGAATTCGATGTCGTTTTAACTGTTCCCATGTTGTTTTTCTTTTTGTGGGATTGCGATTGCGTGATTATAATGATTCGTAATCGTGTAAATTAGAATTCATGCTGAATGTAAATAGAACCTATAACTAACGGGAAGTTGAACATAATGGACTGGTACATACTTGTTCAACCTAATACCGCTGCTTATGCGGTTATTAGATTCATTAGACTATCCGTATAAGGTCGATAACAACTCTTGTAATAATCGTAGAAATCACAGGATACCAGTATTATTGTTTCGTTCACTCTTCTTACAAATTCATTCATTGCTCTTCATCATTTGGTATAATTAATTGTTAACGAATCAGTCAATCATACAATTACGGGTATTAATAATTTTTTTATTATTACGATTAAAAAATTTCAATTTTAAAAAATATACACGAAATTAAAGATTTTATAGTTTTGTAGATTTTAAAATCTACATTGATTACAAAAAGAAATTTGAAATCTCGCCTTTTCCATTTTTTCAAGACTAACAACTTTGTATCAAGGTAAACTTGCTGCTTCATTTCAAGTTTAATTATGAACGTACATCTGCATATGGTTCTATAAAAAATTGAAGAAAAAAAACATTGTTCTGAGAATTCATGATTGTTAAATAACCAGAAGAGATGTTTTTCTAACGAACTATAAGTACCTTCTTTGAAAGTCAAAATCAAAACCGTTAATAGTTTAAAACATATTCAATCTTCACCATTTACAGATCTTCAATTATTTTCAACTTACGTTTGAAAATTTCCAATTTTTGTTTTTAATGGAAATGTCAAGAGAAAATTTATGAAAAATCAATAACAACGAAAATGAGAAAGCAAAGTAATGTGTGTCGTAATTTCGCACCTCTTCGACAATATTATTTACACACTATGACGTATTTATGTATACAGATAAACTATGTATTTCACTAGTGCCACCTCGGTAACATGCTAATCGTTTAGAATTCAAGGAACAATCTTGTGCGAATTTCACATTTTCTCCAATTTTCTCGGCGCCTCGAAAACTTTCGCTTGTAACTTCCACGAAAACGAAATAAAGCACTACAGCAGGCGCCAACCTATATAACAAATAGCAATAATCGATAAATTATGTAAATGATACGCAGACGCAGAGATATACACGCGCGTGCGCTTGTCGATTAAAGCGATTCTCGCTCCACTTGCGACTTCCTGCTACGGGAAATTGGCAAAAAACATCGGCAAAAGTTCGTCGCGCGCGTAGATATACTCGTTCGCTTATCTTGTAGGTATGTACTACGCACGTGGCCTATAGCAGCGACATGATATACACACAAACACATACAAGCTCTCGCGGGATGATGACACGCTTCTCCCAAGGGAGCTTTCTCGTTAATTGCCACGCAGTAGCAGTAGTAGTCCGCGAACCGCCGATCGTTCTGTACGTTGCGAATTTTGCGCATATGCACTGCTCTCGAGTATAAAGAAGAATTATACTGCAGTCTAATACATGCGAATTTCAGGCCCACTGGGACCAAAACTGCGCTGATATAGTTGACGCAGCAAACAGTATGTGCTGCGGTGTTTTAAAAAATACCGGCAAATGTGTGGATTCATAAGCTGCTATTGCTCGCGTTGATGGTGCGTTTTATAAAAGCGATAGATTTGTTTATAAATATTATTTGACTAACAGAGAGGTACGATTTTTACAGTATAAAAGAGAAGCTGCCATTTATATTACAGTTAGTTGGATTGCTTGGCAAATATAAAAATAAAATATGTTATGGGTAACTAAACAATTTAATAAAAATAAATTATTTACTTTAAATTTTGAATGCATTATAATAAAGAATTTCAAATAAAATTAGTTTTCAAGTTAATTAACTTTCTAGAATATTTATTTTCAATTTTAATTTTTAAATAAGTAATACCCACTTGAATTTTACAGTGTTTGTATTGTGTTACCGTTGGCATAATCCTTTCATTTCATCGTAATACTTCAATTAAAAACTATAATAAATTCTTGTAAAAGAAAACAAGACTGACATGAAAGTATTTTTATTACAAGTGCAGACTAATGAATTACGTCAACGAACGTCGGTCAGAATCAAAATTATTATACACGAAAGTGTGCGTAACATAATAAAAACTAGGCAATTTGAGAACGCGCATAAACATCCCATGCTTTTTTGTGCAACCAGTGTAAGATGTCGACGTCGTTAAGTACTGCCGGAAATCACCAGTCGTTGTTGTTGTTTCCTATAAAAGGGCTTGAATATGTCTGCAACTTGAAATCACTGTAGAAGTAACGTATCTTGAAAGTATATTGCATAAGATCTGCTATTATAACGTTATTCATTTGGTTTCGACATGATCTGCGTGTATTTTTTATTTAGGGGCATGACTATAAACTATGTTATTGTTTTTTTTATAGTTGTTAATAAGATTTCGCAATCGTTTTTATTCTAATTATGCGACAGTTCATTGTAATTCGAAATATGTACATTCTGAATTTATCATTATCCTGAAATTACTTAATAAACATTTTAGCATAAGTTATTACACTTTACAAAAATTCAATGAAAATTCGTACGATAGTTCATCAAAACGTAATCAAATATATAAATAGACGCACGAGTTTCTATATACATCGAGCTTTATACGCTCATCGTATCATCGACGTTTTAATGACTACAGTCTTAGAGAGTGCACCGAAGTGTTTAAATAGTTTGTTGCGCGATGTGCGGAGCCGGCCCACTTGGTCCAATATCTCAAAGCCGCAGTTTAGCAAACACAGCGATCTGTGTATGAGTAAGACCACACTGACTCATGAACAATTTTCGAAATTACTTCGAGAACGATCCCTCACTCATACTTATATTTAGCGTACTTTTCTCTATTACATGCTCTAAATAATTGGCAAAAGTCTTACAAATTTTCTTAATACATTTAAATTATAGCAATCATGAGAAGAAATTTGAAATATATAAAGTATATAGATAAACTGATGATGAAACGCAACGTTCAGTATATTAAATACTTCAATTGATTAAACTAATTTAATCCTTCATTAAATAATTAATCGTTCATTTATCAACATTTCCTGGTTATTCTGTATAAATAATGGAAAAAAATGATGTAATAAGTTATTTAAATATAGTAAATATAATCTGACGCAAGTCCATCAAATTACAAATCCTCGTTTTTGGCGATGTACCACGGTACATAGCTAAGGGGGAAAACCGGTGCGATGCACCGACCGACGATTTAACGATCGAGGAAGTCTGAGGAGGATTATGTAGGTTAATTCGCACGCGCATGGGAACGAGCAAAGCGCGCCCGCGCGCGCACGCAGCCATCACTTATATCGGGCTCATCTATACGCCTCCGCCCGCAGCAAGCCACAGCGAAAATCTGGATAAACGACTTGCGGCGCGTCGTCGACACAAGCGCGCGACGTATAATCTTAGCTCGGACAAGCGCGTCCCGAGTTTCGGGAAGCCAGAATTTTCTGCAACGAATCGCGAGCTGCGTGAGATTTTTCTTTTTGGTTTCAGAGACAAAACATCCCTTGGCTAAATTATCGCAGTTCCCGGAAGTGTTGATTGCTCTATTCGTATATACTACGTGAATAATGAAGTCATTCGTGTGAAAGCGATATTTGACTCGATCTCTATGCAAGCGGCATTTTTCAGTTGAATATACGAGTATATTTTGAGGAAATTTGTATGTGAATAATTTAAGATCGTGGCAAAGATACGATCTGTAGGAAAGATGCTAACTTAATTTTATCGGGAAAAAATTGTGACAGGTGAATTTTCGTTAACCAGTTATGGTGCTGCGAAAGTTTGGTAACATAATATTTTTTCAAATTTAATTTGAATTAAACTTTCACTATCTGATTACAAGAATTACTTAAAAATACGACACAAGATTGTGGAAAAATCTACAATCTATATGTTATGACCATTCAATTTCTTTTCAATTTAGTTCAGAAAGAACAAATTTATCTCTGTTAATCGTATTCCAAAAGTTTAGAATACCTTCAATTCTCGTCATTTTCAGAAACATTCATAATAAGCGATGTTATGTGGACGCAATATACCAATGGCATAAAAGTTAATAAAACAAACTTCCATGATTCCTCTGCCTAAAATTGACCGGTGTTTCATTCAGAGTTCGATGCTATATAAATAGATCGAATCCGATGATTCATCAGTCCAGTAATACCAAATGAAATTAAAGGGTTCGTTGTAAAATTTTATAATGTGTTATCAACTTGATTGTGTCATATATTTATAAAATATTCTATATTAGTTGACTGATAATTTTATACTAATTTAATAATTTTAAATAGTTTTAATTGATTAATACGTATTTACAATAAGAAGTACTATACTTGAAAATTAATTAACTACAAAGTTTGGAAATTCATCGAATTTGCCAAGAAAAAAATCGATTTTATCCAATACTCCAGCATTCAGAAATTCATTCGGCTTCGATTATCTTATCAAGATATGCAATTAAAAGTTTTAATAAAACGAATTCCGGGAATGCTTTGCTCGCCCCGTCATGTTTTATGCAGGCCAATTACAAACGATGAAAGGCGAATTAAAGATATCACTCAGGAAATCAAAAGAACAAGTTACACGCGCAGCTGTAAAAACCGTCTACTCGGCTTACGCGCGCGCACGCGCATCAACGGGATATGTATCCGGAATAGCAAACAGATGTGTCGCAATCGTTCCTTTTTCTTTCACTACATATATATACGTATACGTATATATGTATATATATATATAAATGCGTTAATTGGCGAAACTAACTTTAGATCGCATCTTCGTCGTCACTCGATTCTGCGGTAATGCGGTTCTTCGTGTCTCTCGCTCTCTGTCCCCGCAAGTTGTATGAACCCGTCGCGAAGATTTTGCTGGTCTTTTCTTGTGTCGATGTCGCCGTTCTATAATTAAACTTGGTGCTGGTCGAACGGATTGTATTGGATCTCCGAGGATTTACTTGAAAGTTCGACCGTAAACTGACATAACAAGTCCCTTATCCAGAACTATAAATTTGGCAAAGGAAAATTTAATTTGTATCAGTATATATATAGACAGGTATTTTACAGGAACTGTTTTTTTCCTCTCAACTTTTGTAAAATTTAACTACTTACAAGGGGAGGTAGGGAGGTGTCCCTCTCCGATCTTCTTGAAACTTTGCACATCAGTAGATTATCGAAAAATATTGAACATGTCTTTTTTCTTAGCTGCTGATACGATGATTAAGGGGGTGAAAACCACCCCTAAAGTTTACCCCTAAATATGGCCGTTAAAACACTT
>JAWWEQ010000010.1:36573459-36669084 GCA_035583055.1 Torymus tubicola
TATATAGTTGCGAGCAACGGGCGTGAAACCAAGTCGCGCGCGCCATACGCAAATCGGCTACATCGATCGGTAAGTATATACGCGAGAGTACACCGCGCAGAACTATTCTCATTTTTCCCTTCCATTACACATACACACACACACACGCTCGTGTGTATTTATTATACTCCCCCGATCGGTTCTTTTTTTTTCCTCGGCTCTCTCGCCTGCGTACTTAATGGCCTATGGCGCGTATATAAGAGTACTACGTTGAGCGTCTTATATATCCAGCATAGCGTCGTGTGACCCAGTATTTAACCGACGTTGATTTATGCTTCAGCCTATCAGTCCTCCCCTCTCTACCCTTGCGCGCTCGCGCAGCTCCTGCACAGAAATTACGCTACGCGGCCACTTGAGACTGTAAAGTATACGACGCTTGTCATCGGTGCGCTGGAAGTGCGCACAGTGCTACTGCTGCTGCTGCTGGTATATATATATATGCATATGTATATGGCAAGTCCATACGCGCGTAAAGCAATAATTGGCCGATATATTGTAATTTACGTGATATGGGGACCGCACTGCTGCTATATAATGTTCGATATAGCACTCGACGTGCATTACACACGCGTGTACTGTAATTAGTTACGACTTAATGTCATTCTTAAGCTGACGATTGAACGAACGCAGTGTGTACATATAAACATGAAGCAGTGACCTTTTTTTTATTTCGTTATGTTGATAATAATTAGCTTGAGAGTTATTAGAATGATAATTCGAAACGAGCCTCCATTGTTTCAAAACAAGCCAATGCGTATATATATGTGTGCGGATTGACCTGCTTTGACCCTGTAAATTAACTGTCGCGATTATTTATTTTTACGACTCTGCAGAGTTTGACGTCGAATTGGCAAGGCGTGTCGAGGCAATTTGAATTTTTTTGTGAATTCTGATGAGCATAAATAGGTTTTATCAGTGTCAATTTTTGCAGAGCATTGTATAGATAAGCTATCGGTATGGATTGTTGTCAAACTCAATAAGCGGATACCATTCATTGTATGGGTCGTATTTAGCGTTACAAAGACAACAATAATTTTGCATGCTGGAAAATTGACTAAACGTTTAGGGAAATATGTGCGAAAGGAGTAGCTTAAATTTCATACATTACTGAACATAATTTTTAATTTTATAATTAAAACTACCGTTATTAGTTAATTTTATACAAATACATGTTTATCTAATTATAATTTTTTTTATGTTTCAGGTAAGTTGAACCACTTTCCGCTTTGAAAATCTTGAGGTTCACGTAAGTCTATAATGCTAAAATCGTTTAAGTATCATTGAAACTTTTTGTTACAATTATATTTGAAATATTTTTAAAATTGAACAATTTCAGTAATTGGCTAATTACAAAAGTCTATCAGTCTCACGGAAACATATTTCTGGTACCTAAATATGTAGATCAGTACCAATAAATCATGCTTAATTTTGTTGAAAATAATGTCTCTAAATTACCTGTAATTTTGCAAATATACTTATGTTACTCAAACAAATGTACAGAATAAGCAATAACGGAGATAAAAAGCTTCCAGTTAAAAAAAAAACAATGTATTCGCGTTATAATCATGTCTACAATTTCTCAACCAATTATAATTTTTTAAAAAACAGATTATATATCTGAGAGTAGACATGTCAAAATTCGACAAAAAGATTTCATTAGAATAGCTAGAGTAATTTTCAGTTGCCAGAAATCTATTCTCAAATCCCCCGACAAAATCCATTTTTGAAAAATGTACTCCCTTTATAATAACGATGTCAAAGAGAAAACTAATTGAATTTTTTCTAAAAGTTAGTAATTTGATTTTATCTATTCTGACATAATTCAGCTACTTTTTACGCGTTCAATGGCATACTTCCATATTGTTATCACGAAACCCTAGAAACGTAAAAATATCGACGACGCACCGTTGTGCATATGAAATTTCAATGACAGCAATTACTTTCGAATCGCAAGCCGTATAATGTACTTGAAGTCACACTCTTCACAGTAAAAATAAGCAATATAGCTTCTTATCAACGCATTACCAGTCATTTAATGGAATTAAACACATTTTTTTCTTAAAGATGATGTTTTTATCAGCCGTAGAGTACACGATTTGTCTATTTAGTTCAGTTGACGATGCTATCACACCTTTTAATCAATGCAAGTGTGGCTTTTAAAACGTATTCTAAGATTAAAAACATTTCACGTGCGCATATTTTATTAATGGATTATCGATTTAAATATTGTTTCGCCTTCAACACTGAAGCGAAACTCGATACACAATCGACTTGAGATCTCAAATAATGAAGTTTTTCTATTAACTACGCCAATGAGGAATAAATATAACTAAGGTCGTTTTTTTATCTCAACAATATAATACATCCATTCAACTGTTTACTAACACACGTACAGATTTTCATCAAGTTTGCGTAAGGCTTATCAATATTCAAGTAAAACACTTATAGCAGCAAAGGACATACAGCACAATCCGCACTAATAGAAAAATAAATCGTCCCACTTAATTAAAATAAAAGACTAATTATACGGAACAAAGTATTTGTTTAACGTGCAATTTGTAGTCGCGGATAAAAATCGTCGGATTCTGAAATCCAGCGATTCTTCTATCGGCGCTCGCGTATAACGAACAAAAAGCACGAATCCAATCGAACTCGGGGGGTCGACCTGATAGGAATGCTCCAGCTTCCTCCTCCTATATATACGTATATATATATATATATATATAGACAGAAAGGGGGAAACGCTAGTTCAGACACACTTATACGCATCCCCGGAGCGCTTGGATTCCAGACCTAATCTCCGATCTCTCATCCCCCTCGGCGCTCGCTCGCGCACTTTCACGATCCTCGCGTAGCGCGAAAGAGAATACCTACCAACCTCGTACCCGTACTATATACCAAGCCGCGCGCACGCGCGCTTTTCTCATGAAAGCGAGCGCCGAGAGATCCCGTAAAGTCTCTTCGTATATATATACTTACTCTTTTTCTTCCTCCTCTTCCTCCCGCGCTGGACGACCCTCTGCTGCTGCTGCTGCTGCCATTGTCATTTACGTGGACTCTCGTAAAGCACACCGCGCGCATGCACGCTACATGTAAGAGATCACGATGCGCATTGCGCGCGTAGACCACGGACTATCGCTTGTGGAGGGTATAGAGAAAGAGAGAGAGAGAGAGAGAGAGAGAGAGAGAGGGAGAACCATGCCGTGCGCTCGCGAGGCTTAATGGTTCAATTTTCTTCGACCGCCCGCGCTTTTCCCCTCTCTCTCTCTCTCTCTCTTTCCTTTTATTTATGCAGCCAGGGCTGGTCTGTGGAATTCACGAATCGCTGGTCTGCGTGTTTTATAACTATATGTATATAGGGACAGTGTGTGTATATATATTGCGTAAGACAATTAGTAGTTGAGGTTGTGAGAAAGTAAACAGCAACGCGACTTTTACCGTAAATCGGGAATTCCAGATATATATGTTGTAAGAGTTGCACGGAATTGCAGTGCGATTGTTTCTGTACATAAAACTGTAATTTTTTCGTACTTTTTTAGTTATAATAGTCATGAAGCATTTGGAATAAGAAATCATCATTTCGTATGACTGTAGAAACATGTCCTACTAATAGACGAAGATTCATTATAAAAGTATGTTTATTACTAGAATTTTTACGCTACGTCGATGAGAAATAAAATGAAAATTTTAACAAGTGACTTGTAGAAGACAATGAATCAAATGACACTACGCTTGCATATTCGCCGTGCTGGAAAACAATAAATGTTTGTAACTATGCGATAGCGCCTAATGTAACCGTAAATTTTATTGAACTTTATACTCCAACACGTGACAGAATCAAAAACCTTGGGTGGTGCTTTAGTGGTCGTCGCGCGGGTACTATATATCATTCTCTGTAGCGGCATCGTAAATTGTCATTGAAACTCAATTCATAAAGGACGCGCGTTACTTTTTTTTTCGTTGTTGTTGAAGTAGATGATAAATTCAGACCAAGTCAAATGATATGAAACAAAGCTTTCACGACACTCCTCGTATATAGTATGCTTCACTCGGGTTAATCAAAATATTGCTTTTACCAACATTTACGATCACTTATTATTACTTTAGAAAGTAAACGCATAAATGACCATCACATTTCATCTTCGCATAAACGTTGATATAAACGTTAACTTAATCGATTCATTATTTCCTGCTTTTCTAACGTGTTTTTAAAAAATTCTTAATTTCTCGTGCCATGGCGGCAGAAAGGCTCATCTATACCGAATGAATTCTAATTCGATCATCAAAGCAAAACTCAATGTTATATATGCACATCGCGCGGTATCCTTGATAATAGCCGAAGCGTTTATATACGTCATATGTGTGTGTGTGTATATGTCCAGCCGAGTCTTATTGTTAGTTACGCTTGGCGGCTCTCTCGATGGACGCAAATGTCGATCGTAAATCCACCAATCATTCCCTCTTTCTCCCTTACACCGTGCACGATCTATCCTCGCTTTATCGCTCCACCGCTTGCCCTCTCCACTTTTACTCTCTTTTTCCTGCCTCGACCGTGTCTCTTTCACTTTTGTCCAGCCTTTTTCTCGTCTATCGAGATTATTCTCTTTCACTCTCTTTCTCTCTCTCTCTCTCTCTCTCTCTCTCTCGCTCTCTACTACTATACGATGTCTCGTCGACTTTCTTTATTACTGTTCTTTGTTGCCGATCTCAAGTATTCTCGTTTTCCTTGTGGTTTACGTTTTTACTGTTGTGTTTCTTTAGTTTCCTTGCATCTTTAAACACTCACTCTTTTATCATCGTTTTCTTTCATTTTTTTTCCTATAATCTTCTGGCTTTTTTTTATTGATCATCTGGATTGATAATACGACATTTTAATAAACTGCAGAACGGATTTATTTATGTATGAATAATAATTTCAATCTTATTTTAATATAATCTTTAACTTATTTAAGACGTCGAGATAAAGATATTCCCGAACAAGTTTATTCATTAAATATGAATCCAAGATAAATCTTTTATATCTTCATTGCAAGTTTTATCAAACTTTTCTTCAGGTTTACAATTTAGATCGAACGAAAATTCACTATTTCATTTATGCATTTTCTTCTATTATCTTATATTAATGAAAAGGAGATATTTTCAATAGAAGATTTTACATTACAAATATTTAAGATACCAAATTCAATATATTATGTGATACATGCATATAAACAGTTAATCACAGCGATTGATTTCGGAATTATTCAAAGCTTAACTTAATGATAACCAATTAAACTATATTGTTTCGTATATACAGTCGAAAGTTTTTCATCACAGCTACTTGTACACTTTCCTTTATACATACTTGGTATGGATAATATAGGCATAGTTGCCTACATTTATCAGAATCATGAGTAATGACAGGTCGATCGCGCGCTAAAAGAATTCGCAATAATTGCGATAAGATCGGCTTGTTATTCTCCTTTGATCTACAATCGTGCAAGTAATAAATATAATTGTTGCGTGGAGCTGGCACGCGTGCGATCGCAAAAAATCGTATAAATTAATGTCTTTTATATCGCTATGTATCATTCATCAATCCAACAAGGGGGCGAGCTGTGAATGAAAATCCATTTTTTGCATATTAGGAATCCGTTGTGAGTGTAACTAATGTATTTCAGGAAGAAGCGATTTAAATCAATTAGATCGTGACTGCGTATACACTGTTTATAATTTCTATTGTAACAGAGGGAAAACAGATATTGGATTGCCGGTGCACTTTATTAGCTTAGAAACTTGTGATATACTACACAAATATTTTAATTCTCCGATTGCGCTTTTAATTATAAATCTCACATGACTAAGCATAACTAATTTATTGGTGAGAACAAATGAATTGTTTAAATTAATTAACATTTAAATTAATATTGCGTGCAACCTGTTATAGTATAACAATTCTTTAAGCGTGAAACCGTGAAATTTGCGTAATCGTTTTAAATAATTACGATCGATCGTGTACATAATCTACAACATCTAGTAAAATAAAAATTCTGATTATAAAATATTGATACTCGCTTTATTTATGGTGACCGTTACATGAAAGCATTTGTCTTCATAAAAGCTTTAACGTGGCTTAAACGTGTATTTCCCATACGTTGTAACAGGGTGAAGAAGGCGAGTTTATTGGATAAATCTTTGTGAATAGTTTACACGTGAGTCAATAAATTTATTAGTCACAATCCAATGACGTAGGTGCATTGATAACAATACCTAAAAGTTATCTAACCTAAAGATTTGTTAATAAAGCCGTTGACTTTATTAGCGCAGAGTTATAACATAGCTGTAATAATAAACTCACGTGATAAGACATAAAGCCCTCCAATTAATAGCTTGTTAGTTATGAGGCTGTAATTTTAATATCTCTTCATTTTACAATGAAAAATAAAAGCATTTTGTATTTTTATTTTTAGTTATCGGTAATTATCTTTCTCAAGCTTGAATGGTATGTTTTGACTATTTAAAAAATGATCGACATAAATTCAAAAGTAAACAAGTATTAAAGTCCAAGCTTAAGTAAAATTCATATGTATATGGGACATGCCTTTTAGCTGAATGTTTATATACTGAATAACATTACACGGTAATTTAATTAAATGCTTACATATTGATTTATGTGCAGTCTCGCAAAAATTAAATGACTTTTTAAATCTCCACGGACATTTTTCAATTTTAAACGCCTTTCTCAACGTCTGCAACAGGTCGATTGAACTATCTTACATAAGAATGGAAGAATAAATTTAAAGAAAAAAAAAACACTTACATGTGTTTAAAAATAAAATAATCATCCTGAAAGAGCGAGTGTGGTATAGAATTGAAGATTAATCCAATTTAATTTGTATATACGTGAGAAGGTGTTACGCCGCTGACGTATAGAAAATAAACTGTTTGATAATATTGCTCATTAACGATGGAGGATTTGTGGCGTGTAGACCGGTAGAAAATGTCAGAACATCAGCGAGTGTATATATGTGTGGGTGAAGTAGAGATGGAGAGAGAGAGAGCGTAGAATGAGATGTGCAGTGTACCGGAATACGAGCCGTCCGTACGATCGCGCGTGTAACACCTTCAAAGCTGAAATGTGTTGTACCGGAACTCATGTCTAGCTTGATTACGATCCGCGGGTATGGAGTGTATCGTGAATGAAATTGATCCCAGTATCGCTACTTTATAAACTCCTTGCTACATGAAATCTGTTATGTTTCCTTGTTAGTTGTCTCTGATTGGATATAAATTTTACCTAATAGTTCAATTTATTTGAATTTTTACAACTGTTTAACTACAGCTTCATAATGTAGGCATAATTACTTGTAACTTTGTATATCAATGTTTAGCGATATACACGGCTATTGTGTAACTGCGATGTATTTTTTAATAGTTATTATACCTCACGATTTATATTTAATGAGAAACTGAGAAATATTTCGTAGGAAAGTAAACTATTTATTGCTCGAAGCTCTATTATTTATAATCATTCTAATAGGTTGCTGTTGTATGTGTATATGTTAAATGTCTGTTTATGCAGCTATCAGAGTGAATTATGGTCGCCTATTAAATGGACTGATTCACTTTATAAAAAACATTTTGATCGTCCTTTGTGAAACTCATATTAGTAAGTATAACAAAAAGCATTCGCCTAATTACAAAAGTTTATTATCCTCCTTACATTATAAATGGCAATAATAATCGTACAGGATGCTGTACGATTATAATCTTTCTTGATCTGTATCTAAAGGAAACGTTTAATTCCATGGTGTTGATCAAAAGTATTTCAATCTTCTTTCTTTTTACAACGTTCTCTTAAACCCATTGTCACCAGATACACAGAGAGAAGAGCAAGAGAGAGAGAGAGACGAAGATACGCACACACGGAACAGTAGGATGAACGCAATCGCGATCGCAAATACCCCGCGCGCGCGCGCAAGATCCGAAACGCCGTAAAGCTTCTCTCTCTCTCTCTCTCTCTCTCTCTCGCTTACGGAGATACCAGATACTTGCGGTATATATCCCCGTCCCGTATCTCGCTTCGCGGCTTACGCGCGCGCGCGCTGGTCTGGAGGACGCCTCCGGCGATAAATCCGCGCGCTCGCGCGTAGTAATGGAGGACGGAAGCTCGACTGTCCGCTTGTGCCTTCCGTAGCTACAGCAGATCGTTTTGAGAAATAGGTAAAAGCCCACTGCAACTGCTACAGCTGCTTAAAATTCTCTGCTTTACGATGTGTGTGTGGGTGGACGCGCGGTAGCTTTATATGCTATGGGGGTAAAGAAAGACGCGCAGTGCGCGGCTAAGTTGGAATTTGAGCCGCGCGTTATTTCGCGCGAGGTATGTGAGTGCTTAGAGATGGCATTAGCGATGTGTGCTGTTTGTAAGAGCGATGTATATATATATAAGAAATCTTACTGTATATTTTATAACTGTCTACTTGGTGAAATCCAATTTACTGCTTGTCTTAAAAGGTATTATGTATTATGTTATAGAGGAGTAAAGTAATCGCTTTGATATAGCTCTTACTACTTATTCTTATATATATTTATGTTCTTTTATAATTTCATAAAATTATGGCTACTTCTTCAGATTCCATGTATCCACTGTGAAGATACAAGCACTGCTATCATTTTAAACCTAAAGGCATATATATATAACGTGGGTGTAAATAAGCCGTTTCGATGACGGAGCACGTTTATCTTTTAATTACGCTCGAGCAAAGAAATGAATTATCCGAAGCCGTCGTGTATACTTCTGAAAGACCTCCCTGTATCATCCGTTGGATTTCTTATTTTCTTCTTGCTATAGCCCATCTTCTTTATTTTGTAATTTCAAGATTTCTCTGTACCTTTCGTTATTACACGAGCGCGCACTAAATAAAAACTTGAAAATTTTCTATTTATTTACAAGAATAATATATACGTTTTATCTGAAGAAGCAAAATGATTTATAATGATAACGCAAAGATATTATATAGTAAAATATATCACATATTGAAAGATACTGAAAATATAATGCTTACAGAAATAATTGATCTGGATTGAGCTGTTGTTCATTCGTGTATTGAAGTGAAACATTTTAAAAGCAATGTTGTACATTTACCAATAACATCCTCTAAAGTGAATTATTTAACGGAAACTGGAGTAAAATCGAATACTTTTTAAAAATATTTTATTATGAAAAAATAAAAGCATACGAATAATATTCAATATTGATATTGTTTTAATTTTACGGTTAGGTCATTAAAAGTATGATATGTGATAGCTATATAAAAGTATTTGTTTTCTGCAAAACCGAATACTTTCATTATTCATTCCAAAATGAATTTTATACTGTTGTTTAAGATTTCAAAATAAATATAAAAATGAAAGACAGTTGTTTGACAAAGTAATATTTTATTAATAATTATAAATTAACATTTTATATAAAAATATTCAATTCAGAAAACAATACTTATTAATTTTTTGCATTTCCAAGTAAATTTGAAAATTCAAATTACTTCTACGTATTTTTCACATAAATAATAATATTTATAATATACTTATTAAAAGAATAATTGGCTTATAGCAAGATTGTACTTACTATAACTCTTACAATGAAGATGATCTATGGTGAGGTTTGAAATCTTCGATCTCTACTAAAACCTACACGAGACCATTGTTAACATGCCGATCGTATGTATATAATGATCATAGTAACATCATTAAAGTGAGAGCATTGTTACTTTATATAAAGATGGCTCTAATAATAACCAAAAAATTTTTATTTTACCCCAATAACAAGTATTGCCTCAGTCTGCTGTACCAGCCATCAATCATATATTCCATACTGAAAAGTTAAAAGTCATGTACCATATGTTAACATACTTTAGCGACTAATCAGCTACCGGCGGGCTCCTCAAAGACTGTACTACCGTCTTAGACAATATTCGAGTAGCTACGTGACATCAAAGTCGAAGAATTGGGTCAATTCCGGGTTCCAATAAAGCCCGCGAAAGGCTTCGCCAAGGCATAAACTCGCGTAATGCGAAATCACACGTCGTCTATACCTGCGCGCGCCTGCGCACGTGAACGCGTCTCCCCGCGTTTTACGGGCCCTAACAGAGCCGTTTACCGTCTCGCTCGATCATAACGCTGCACGCGAGGATCGCCTCGTCGTTTTCACGAGAGACTTTCACACGAATCAAAATGGAGAAAAAAAAACGTAGATTGGCTGCGCGATATAACTTTGAACTTATATTTATTACATGATATTATAGATGTATAGTTATATACATTTCAGCTGCGCGTTCATATTATATATACGAATACATTGTAGTTGTTCTTTCTGGAACGACAGTATATACGCTTTTCCGGTGGTTTCTATTCACCTATATAAGCCGCTTCTTAATCACGTTTAATTCTTCAATTATTCTTTTCATTCCTACATAATCTTTCATAAATTTACTCGTCGATATATATCCGTGAAAAATATCGTCGTTGGCGTCATTTGCATTTAAGTAGGTGTCGAATGAAATTACATAAATTCATTTTGCGAAATTGAACGCCGCGCGCATATATAGGATCGGTGAAAAAATTGATTTTCTTGAAAGGTTTACGAGCTTTAGCACGCACCCGTGCCATTAGCGTCGATGATTGCCATTAAAGTGAAAATAGTATCGATACATCATACGCGCCAGTCAATGCCACATTGGATATTTTTTTTTTATTATACCCGCGTATATATGTATACTTTCGCAAGGTGAATTTATTCTTTCCGCCCTCGAGGAAACGTGCCGTCGATAAAACTGATCACTTATATTGCACATCCTACTCTCGCTACTCTCGCTTAAACGGAACACACACACCTACCATGGCTATATATTTTTCACATTATAATTGCATTTGCACTCGACGCTTTATAATCGGCAAAAAGCACGCCGAAAGCTTTCTAGTCATTAAGAATTCTAATTTTCGCGCCTCCGTGAGAGACAATCGTGAATATATACATATATACGTATGTATAGGTATTCGAGTGCGCGCGGTTGAGAAAAAAGAGGCAGGCAGCGGCTGTTCGCGCATCCCACGCGCGTTTAACTGCCGCGGCGTATACGTACGTGTATATATAAGGTTCAGAGAGATAGCATCTCTCTTGACCCGGGAAGTCGAGCGCGCATTACTTATTGCTTGAGTATTGGCTTCGACGAGTTTGAGTGTATCAGTGCTGAGAGAATTAACGCCTCGTAAGTTCACGCAATTATTGCAGGCAAGGTATATATTATACGCGTATGGTTTAATGAGATATCGCTGTTTGAACTTTCGAATGTAAATCTTTTGACAATACTTCCGTTGTGAATTATACTATTGTTAATACTCGGAACAACTGTCATTTTTTCGTGGTTTACGGATTATTTTTATACGCTTTATGAAATTTTTCAAAATTCTCTGAAAATATTCATGAGTTTATAAATATTTATTTTTTTTTAATATAGATATGTAAATTTACTATTCGAACAGGTACATAAAAAATTCATTTGCTTAACAAAAATATTATTTTTTTTTGCGTAAAATTCAAATAAATTCATTTTTCGTTATTAAATACGTGTACTGACGGAAACAAAATATGCATGCAAGAAACGAATGATGATTTATACATGCCAAATAAAGAGTCATCTCTTTTGTACAGTTGTACAATAAAGTGAAAATAATGTAAAAAATTTTAACGAACCCGAAAAATTAATATTTGTATGGCTTATGTATATCCAACGGTAGACACATATATAAAATAATTATTTCGTAATATGTAATATTTCAATTTGATGTTCGCGAAAAGCACAATTTATTCACAATTTTATTATTTGTTTAAATAATTATTAATACATACAAGTGTTATCAGTATTGAAACACATTAGTAATACTCACACAAAGCAATTTATATTTTGAACTTATAAACCATAATCTTTATACATATGTATAACACATAAATTCCAGGATAAAAAGTAATGCATCTTGCGACATATCTACTTACCCGCAAAGGGTATAATATACAAAACCTCAATTACTCAAACGTCAGCACTTTGGTGATATCATAAAACTAAATCAGCGTAACAATAAAACACCCTGGGGCTACATATGTAAAAAAAAAGCAAAATTACAGCTTCCAGCGTTATAAGATAAACATCGTAAATAGCTAAATATCGGGATAAGCGACGCTAAACAAACACAGACGGCCAACAGCATAGTATATAACGCGCTCCACGCGTCAGTGACTCATATTGCGCGGGTGACGCATGTATAAAATCAACCGCGAGAAGATTAATTGCCCCATTATGGAAAAAATAGCTCCCCCCAATTAATAACGACAGGCTAGACGTAGTCGAGTTTAGAAAAAAAAGAAAGACAAGGGGGATTCTCGTTACGCGAATTCCACAGGTGTTATCTCTATACGATCAATCGGTTGATCGACACGTGCGCGCACGGGTAACCAAAGAGATAGCATTAACTCCTCGTAGGCAGTTGAATAAGCTGTGCCTTTGTGACGGATACTGCGTATTGTACGTGTATATCGTTGCGCCGATGATCTGCGCCTGTCGAGGGAGTGACTATATCTATGTTGTGAACGAAATTCGTTAACCGTGTGAATTGTACATGGTGTGAAATACACGCTTAAGCAAGTGCACTCGTCTTAATTAAGGATGTTTTTTATGATGTATTGGCTGATAAGAAAAAAGTATCTATATTACTTTCTGCTATGAATGTTAATTGAGTTGACCAACAAACATGTGGAGATAATTTCTTTGTATAATTAATTTGTGGATACAAAGATATGATAACTTTGAATACTTTTAGATTATACGAAAAAAATAAATTCCGGTATAATGTAACAATAAATACGTTAACGTAGGTGAACGTTACAATTAATAAAAAAATTTTGGTAGTTTATAAAATTCTACTCATTTCTTTTTTAAAAAGTTTCACCGGAAACCATAACAATGGTTGTATATAAATTGCAAAACAATAAATTATACGATCTTTTCCAAATAGACGGTACCTATATACGTAAAAGCTCACAGGCCCATAAAAGGTCCCGCTGATTAAACGCCTACGTAAGGTACTGCGTTCTTTTAAGGGAAACGCCTATTAACCCTTCTCATGAAAATTGTTTTTTCGACGGTACGCGCATACACCTTGAGGATAATCGGCGAATAAGTGGATACAACGTTACACTAAATACATATATTTCAAAACAGTATATAATTGAAACCCATAGCAACACATTTTCATTTCACAAAAATTTCGAAACGCATAAAAAAAATATATGCAATCCTCCAAACGACCATTGAATTATTTATTTGTATAGTATATACAGTATGAAAAGAGCACCGTGTGTGTATATATAATATAAAAATTTCATTCGACGCTCATGTTTTTATGCTACGCTATTCGGCGTTCGATCAATCAAACGTCGAATAATATATCAAAAAATAAAATAAAAGCTACATATGTGGGGCAACCTCCGCGTAAAAGCAGCTGCGCGAAAAATTCCTCACAAAGCACAGAGAGAAGCCTGCGCGTTCCCTCAAAGCGCGACTGACTCCTTTGCGCAACACCTATATATACAGTATACAAAAGAGGCTTCCTCCGTTGCTCGTAAAGCAAACGCCCCTCGAATTTCCCTCTCGTTTTGCATGAAATACGATAATCGTTGCATTACGTTGATGCGTATACGCATATACAGCTGCCTCACCCTTAGTTAAAGAAAGATAATAAAAAAAAGGGAACACGCGGCGCGCCCGTGCGTTAACGCGCTAGCAAATTAACATCGCGCGACGTGAGCGCGCGAAAGCTTTAAAGATGCGTGTATATATATAAGATGTATGTATACCCGGAAATTCCAAGTCCTTCAAGCACGTGTGGGACGGGAGAAGAAGACGACGGGTCTTAGGGTGCAGCAGCGGTGTAAATCGATCGAGGATGAGCATACTAATAGGTACAGACACACGTGTGTGAGGCTCCGGTTTGTCTCGCGAGGAAAATTGGCAGGTGACGCGGGCGCGGCCACCGTGATGTGCTTAGACGGATAATGCTGTATCGGTGCTATGGGAAAACCTCGTACCGCGCTCAAGTTTACACTTTAGATCACATTCCTGATATAAAGGTGATGATTAAAGTATATGGTTTGGAGTTTATATACATTACAAAAGGGTTGCATAGTTGTCATGATTTTTAAATTCAATCAAGCAATCAGGCCATATTGCAAAATTCTTTGCCATATGTACAGATTGCAACGTCTCTCTTTTATGCGGCACGTTTTACGTAATTTCCAAACTGGCTCGACCCGAAACTCAAATTCGAGAATCGGCAAATCGAGGGGAGCGCGTGTATGTAGGGAACGATAATAAAAATGCAAGGCGAAAAGAGAAGGAGAGGAGAGGAGAAAGAGTGTGCATGTATATACTCGGCGAACGCGAGTACATACAAATTGCCTCGTAGCTTGCATGCACGCTCGCGCGCGCGCGGGTACCTTCAAATTACGCGCGGCGATGCGCTTATGGCTGTCCCACCCGCGAAGCTTTGCGTATGTATATATATATATATATGTGTGTGTGTGTGTATGTATATACTCTCACACGCTTGTACGAGCGTACGTGCATTGCAGCAGCAATACCGAACGTGGGTGTGCGCGCACACGCGGCTTCATTCATGAATGGCAGCCCCGAGCAAAACGAAAGAGAGAGAGAGAGAGAAGGAAGAGCGAATGCTAATGAGGCGTCTGCTGTTCCTTTCGGAGACCGGCTTCGTCTCTTCCCTCTCTGCGTCTCGTGCTTATCTTCGGCTTTCTCTCGACCCCCTCGTCGCTTTTATACTCCTCAGCAGATGGCCGTTCGCGTACATGTTATACGCACTTGCTCGGTACGTATATACGCGCGCGGGCTGCTTTTTCATTTGAAATTAAATTCCGAGATCGCGATATACGCTTTTCTCCCGAATCAATGATTATAATTTCGAAGCCGGTCGCGCGATTGCCTCGCCGCTTTTTTCGGGCCCTTCGCTCAGTGAACAGGTTTCAAAGCAAAAAGTCATATCTCACAAATGTGTATATATATATACGCGCACGCACCATAAGCAGAAGTAAGAATGATGAAATTCCGCAGTTTTTCTCCCTTCGAGCAGTTCGTGGCATAAATTAAAGCCAGTCAGAATGAAATCGAATGATACATTGTCAGTTGGGAATTAAACAAATCAAAATGATGCTTGTCTCGGAAATGTGATGCTCATGCATATACATATATATAGAAGATGAAAGATCGTTGGTGTGTGTATGTATAGTCAAACAGGAGTTTTCTATGATATATTCTTACGAGATATAGCGGTAGGATAAATGTCTGAGAAGCTGCAAACGTTTGTGGAAAATGGCGTGTCCCGAGGGCTAATTATTACCTATACTAGAATATTATGTAAATATGAGTAGCGTGGAATGTGAGATGCATGTATAGCAAACTAGACTGTCTGACACATTTTACGAGTTTAGAATGTGTAAATTAACACATTAATGCATACAACGTAATTTTCTGGGACTGAATGAAGGCTATAAGCTATTATTAATGCTTCATAATTGATGAGAATTAGGAACTGAAAATCTAAACTTTTAAATATTCTCCGTATCTGAGCAAGCTAAAGTTTATTCGACGAGAAAAACGTGTTTTAATTTATTCATACATATTATATTCGACGAAAATGTCAATCTTTTTTATGAGAACTATTATTTTTCGAGGAGTTGCATAAGTATTAAGAAACGTTCTAGAATTTTTTTCACAATCGATATTATATGAAAACTAAATGTTTTAAAGATTTTTCACCTTCATCTGCATTATTATAAAAAATTAAAAGTTTAATATGAATATAATTATTTAGTTATTTATTAAATAAAAATATATGATCATGAAGTTTTAAAAAAAAGTCAAAAGTTATAATATGAGGTACTTGCATATATGCACTATTTGCAGTCGTAAACTGCTACTTGTCTGACATTTGCATAATCCTCTCATCATCTCCACTGTTTAGCAATGAACTGCAATTTGCCAAATTGATCGGTAATTTGAAAAATTCAAAAACTAAGAGTTTTAAACGGCAGACTGCATTCATGAAAAATCACAGTTCTCTCAGCAGCAGCTCCACGAACTGCCATTCAGCGAAAAGTACGGCCCTTGAATATGCGCTCAGAAATGCTTATTTCGCGATGAGATGCCACGATTACGTCAAAAGCAATTATTAGTGCCTCTTAATCTCATGTTAAATTAAGAAATAAAATTTTCTACCGCTTATACAGAGATTCGCATATCCTACATTTAAAATTTTTCCAAATAACAAAATTTTTTAATATTGAAATAATTATTTAATTATTACAAAAATTATTTTTCATTTTGTACTATTTTTAAGTATCATTGTTGCAAGTTAAATTGAGAATTTTACAATTATATGAATAAAAACATTCTTAGAGCTCTTTAATTTTAAGAACAAAAAGTATTTTATACTGCGGATCAGAGAATTTTTTGTTAATGAAAAAAAGTTTTAAACTTACTTTAATAAAGAAAAATTTCTTCTTTAATAAAAGGAAATCAGCCTTTTTAACTTTTTAAAAAAATTTGTTTCCTTGTCAATTTCCTAATAGAAAATATATTATTTTTCTTACACTTTATAATGGTAAAGTTACATTAATTAAATGCTTCGCAAAATTTGTATGCTTATTCAACATTAATTTTTGAAAATAATTGAATATTTAACGCAATGGAAGACACTACCAAGGAATCTCATTACGGTCTATTTGGTGCGCAAACTCTGCATTCAAAGATGGCGATACTGTCACCAATGAGACATGTAAAATCGCACAAGATTTATGCGAATGAGATAATCGTTTTCAACTGGCCATTTGTTGACGTCGCCGATGGAAATCGAGACTTTCGATCGCTGCTCCGGGATTCCATATGCAACGGAAGGAAAACACAAAGCCTAGTTGGAATTCCATTTGAAAATGTTTGGCTTACAAATACAATTCGTTAAAAAAAAAATCGTTACATTCTTTTTTTAATTAAAGTTATCTAGTACAACACCAAACATTTGTAACATAATTGGAAAATATAAATTGACCAAAATTCATTAATACAGATTTCACTGCGCATTTACATAATTTTATATACTAGTATATAGCGTATCGAAATAGAATTTCAGAAAACCTGTATTCCCCTCCGCATAACCAATATCAAAATGCACAATTCTGAATTCGTTTTACCTACCGTTGCTAAAATTTTTGCATATTCCCAGTCAAAACATTATTTAATATATTCTTCGATACAACACATACTGAAAAATTCCTATTAAATATCTAATAAAGTTTTACACGTTACAGGCAAGCATTTGTTTCGTCAATCGGTTACTTCATTGAATGCATAATAAATCAAACATCTTTAAAATATCTATATATTGTCAATCACGTATTATGTCTGCCAATCACCAATTTCTCTTCAAGCGTATATGATTGCCATATTACATAAAATACCTTTTAAAAAGTTGACATAAATATGTATATTTTGTGATAAAAATTTCACTGAAATAAAAATGAACTATAATTGTCCAATAATTATCATGCTAAAGTCTTTTAATCATGACTAGATAAACATCAATTTACGTAATTCTATAATCAAAAGGAATATCGTATAGCGAAATTTTGTAGTTTCTCTGCTGCTCCTTTGAGGTATAGTCTCTGCAATTTTACCTTCTAATTATTTAGAAATACTTAAAACAGAGGTCGAAAGAAATTCGTAAACGCTCGAACCAAACTCATCAGCATTCAAGCCCCATTAGCCGTTTACTTGATCTTAGTAAAGTTAAAAAACAAAAAAAAGGCAAAATACTTTTCTCGCCCCGAGCCTAGAGAGATTTGACGTCCGTCTTATGGCATTCGATCCGCGTGTATATATATACGAACACTATACAGTCCTAGGAAGCAATTATAATATTAGCGAGCCATTATTCCGTCATCGTGAATGCGCTAATAGCGCTTTTCATTAAAATCAGAGCCTCGTTAGGGAAACGCTGCGCAGTGCGACTCACTCACTCGTCCTGGGAACCGAGTGACCCGACGAGATCAGCGAAGGCGAAATCCACTCTCGTAATTACAGTACCACCGCGCGCCTGTACCCAGCGACACTGATAAAACTCGAAATTAAATGCTGCCATAGTAGAGAACCCCTTCAACATTGCTCGTTGTACCAACGGAACCACTGCTTCCTCGTTGCGCAAATACAGACAGATCTATATACGCACACACGCAGACACACACACACACAAACGCGTAGTATATATAGCCGCAAGTTCAGTGTCGCTAGGGCATAAATCGCGCGGGAGGGGCTGCGGCAATTGCCGAGCACAGCGGTAGTCGGCCGTTAAAAGAGCCGCGGATTCGAAAAATCACCGCTGGAACGGACCGCGAAATTATAAGCGGTAAATCAAGGTAGGAAGGCCGTTAATCTCTTTTAGGCGCGAGAATTGCGCGGGCTGGTTCTGAACGGAACGTGAGGAGGACGTACTACAGTGATACCTCCCAAGACGACAAATCGTCACCACTCTATTTGTTCGATTGTGCTGCGTATATATTCTGACAATTTTAGTTTGAAAAAATTGGTTATGCTACGAGTTAATATTCATATAAGGTATACTTCTTATGCAAAACCAAAAAAGTTCGCACCGACTGTAACTTTTGTACGCAAGTATATGAAAATGTATATGTAGAATGGATGTGATTTATTGCTCCATGATTGAATTTTAATTTATAAACCTCATTAAGTTTGGCCCTGCGCGTAGTGTAAAAAGTTTTCGCTCAAGCTTTGCAAGCATTAAACTCTAATTTACAAACCTTTTAACTCGCCCATAAGGCCGTGGAGTTTTTTTGAAAAGCAAACTCGAAACCCCTCCCCTCTCCCCCCGTAGAAAAGTTTCGTCGAACGCGCAGTATAGGCGCGCTGAATCCTAATTCACGTCAAAGCCCGACTTTTTCCTCCATGAATCACGCCGATTAAAAAGTTCGCCGCTCGGCCAAACGAAAAGCATCGAGAGCAAATTCCGCAGCAAAAGCATCGCGCGGCGAACGCGCGTGACTGAGAAAAAAATGGCGAACGGAAAGCATACATATATATACATGTGGCGGGTTGTCTCGTATAAATATTTAAGGATGTCACTATACTCTCTTGAGAAAGTTGGCACGCGCTTCAATATAATCGAAAGTCGATGCGCGAATTCTCAACGCTCGAGAGACAAATGGACGCTGCCTATATACTGCTCGGGAAAAGACTTGCTTGCATTACCATTTCTAATAAACATCGACTCGAGAAAGATTTTAAATTCCGCGCGCGCATTTCCGCGCAGTAAGGCGCGCGAATTCTCGCGAGGTATATAGACGAGGATTCGTAAATCGATGGCCGCTTGAGTGAGCGGTGATTGATATTTATTGAATGTTCAAGCGAGCGATTTATATCGAGAGCGTGGTTGAGAAACGATGCGAACGAGAAGGAGGAGGAGGCTAGAGAAAAATATGAATCTCGAGAAATGCCGCATCTCGCACGCGCAGCTATGATTTATTTTTCTGCGCGGCCGTTCGAGGTTTATGTGACTGCAGGCGTCGGGCGCGTCGTTTAGCGCACGCGGTGCTCCCATCATATGACTCGTACGAAGAGTATTTTTAAAACTGAACGGCCTCTCAATTCGGATTCTTTACAACTAACGGGAAGTTGAATAGCTACGATAAATTTTCAACCCCGAAAAATGTACGTGTAATGTGCTCTTATATAGCTTTGTTTTTCATTCTCTCCGATTTTTGACGGTTAACAGCTGCGTATGTAATAGAAATATGATCGAATGCTGCGAATTTGTGACAGTAATTACAGCAATCGTAAACTATGATTAATATATTTACTAAGATCTAATCGTATAATGTTGAATTAGTTTAACTGTACCTATAAATTATTCTTGAAATTATGAGAACTAATAAACTTTATATGTGTTACTTAATTATAAATACTTTTTAACAAATCTTAAACGATTATAGCATTTTTTACACAGCAAAAACAATCGCTTGCTTAAATCCAATAAAGAAACGGAATGATTGTACAAAATAATAATTATTGTTCTTTTGCATTTCAGGCAACGTATATCCAAGGTAGAAACGAAATCGAGAAGCTCTCGTTCATCAACCACACGGAATGCGAGTGTCGCGAGCGAAAAGACTTCAGCGCAGCAAACGACCGACTAATGGAGCTCCGAGCTGCTCGACCCTATCATCCATCCCCGGCGAATATTGTCAGGTCGCCTGCGAAAAAGGCGTAAGTATTTTTTCATTCTCCATTGATTTATTTGTTTTCACGTCCCAATTATAAGCTATTATAAATTTATTATACTACGCACTATATCTCATAATATAGCGGAAGCATGTGTGTTCCTTTGCATCGTATATGTATATTTACATGCGGTGCGGTGGATTACGTTGCAAGACAAACAAAAATATTTAGCCTAGCTAATGGGGGAGTCAGATATGTAGGACAATTCTTTATCAAAGAATCCGGGGTAAAATAGGTTATGGAAATGAATGACTCACGCGGCAAAACTTCGGCATAGTTTTCATAGTGGTATTATAATCGGAACGTATATTATAGCTTTTATATGTTGAAGTGCTAAAAATGTTTAAATATTTCAGGTGCCATTGCCCTTCGCGGTTCACGTCGAGGATCACTGCTGAAGGACAGTGCGAGTGCAGCTGTAGCCAGTACGATGATCCTTGTTATAAACTGCTAGTTGGCAAAGTTATACTGTCGATGACGGACAGACTGTAAGAATGATATGAACAAAAAAATTACATATATAATTCGTTTGGATCAAATCTTCATCGCATACCTCATTTCAGATGCATCCAGCGAGGCCAGTGCTCAGCTCCAACCTGCACCTTCGGAGAGTACATCACCAGTGCAGGCAAATGTCCCATGAAGAAGGACGTGATCGCAGCTGCGAGTTACAGCCATAGAAATCACGGGCAATACCATCGGCGACGAAGCTAAACTACACGAAGCTGCCACTAGCAAACCGACTGTTTCCATTTTGCTGCGTAATATATATTGTTGACAAGCGCGCGCACGCTCGCCACGCGTGCGCGATCGGATGGTGCCATTTCTTTTATATTTTTTTTTCTTTTTTTTTTTCTTAATTATCTTATATCCTCTTACCCCGTTGCACTGCCTGATTCTGAAGAAAATAAAAGGTAGAAGGAGCGAGAGAGAGCGAGAGCGAGAGAGAGAGAGTGAGGAAGTAAGAGGACTTGTGTACTACTGGAGCGTTGACCAGCGCTTCGATATGACGCACGCGGGCGCAATATTTTTTTACCGCTTAAATTATGTATACGGTGCGAATCATGTGTACTCGCCGTGTTTTTTTTTTTTTTTTTTTAGGAGGAGCAGCTTATATATTATACTTTATATTATAAACACCGAGCGCCGGTGTGGCTCGGACATTATTGCTCGGCCTCTTTTTGTTATTGTGCGCGGACATGGGCACAGTTTCGTTATTTTAGGTAATCGCAGCTGCTCTCCTCATTATACACACAAACACACATCAGCATACCGTAAGCTCTAAGTTTAAGAAAATTTATTGTATAATGTATACTAACTGAAGTGTAATAGCAGTATTTGACATTTTTTTACATAGATAAATATATTATATATTATATATAATAAAAAAAATCATTCTGTACGTTACTAATGAATTTTAGTAAATATATAATAATAATATTATAGTCAAAAAGTACTGTTATGTGTCTATGTATATTAAAATAAGAAAATGTACCCGTGTCTGCTCCGCTCGTATATAACTTTTAATTCATTTTTTTATATATATATACATGTATACATTTATACGTCTGAAGCATCAAGCTATTGCTGTAGAATGGAATGCGAAAAGCGGCATCGTGCTTCGACCACACACTCGTCTAATTTATTTGTACTCTTATCGGAAGATTATATATATATCCCCGGTGCTATATATATACCCATCGATATCATTTTATTTTTACTTTCAAATTTCAGCGAAGTGCGTCCCCTCGCTTTTCACACGCCACTTTGCATGAATGTTATAAAAGCCAGTCGAACTGTTTGCGAACTGACTCGAGTATACAATTATATATATCTGCCTTTCTACTTTTTCTGTAAGAGTTTTTTAAACGGATTCAAGCTTATGAAGCGACGTTTAATGTAAATAAAGCCTGAATTTATAAATGATTAAGGAAAAAATTCAATTCGTCACCATGCGTTAAAGAAATCACATCTTCATTTTACGATCAAATGTATAATTTTTAGTTGTAAAAGCTTTTTTAAGGCTTGTATACCGCGAACACATCGAAATTAGAAGCAGCAATAATTCGCCTGCTAATCACCTACATATATAGCGTCTCGCAGAAACCACTTTTTTTTGTCTAATAACTTTTTCTTTTCTCGGCGACTCTTTTAAGTATATACCTTTTATCTCATTGCGTAACTGATAAAAAAAAGTGTTCATTTTCAAAGGCTACGAGTATATATATATGGATTTCGAGATACTCGCCAATGATAAATTATGTATATATAAGAAGATTTCTTTTGTAATAAAGTATAAGTAATGAACTCGCCAAATTTTCAAATTTTTTATCTAATTTTGTACGGATTGTAAAATCATTGGCATTGAATTGATTGAATGATGATGAAAATTCAATGTTCCTCATAACGAAAGTATTAATTAAATTCAACAAGTTCAATATACGAAAACGTTAAGATAAAATTCTTTGCAGCGCGTTATATTATCACGACTTTGTGAAATAATGAAAAAAAAAATCGAAATACAATGTAGGTATATACGTTGATTTAATCAAACGAGAGAAAGAGGGGAAGGGAGACGAGAGTATAGTGAAAAAAGAAACAACTAGATCTGACCGCGGGATGTGTGGCTCTTCGACTGACTTTATACGCATCGAGGTAAATCCAAACGGCGTAAGAAAGCCTCGTAAGCAGATAATGTTAATGAGAAATCCTCGGACGTGCGAGCCTAGTCTGAGGCCCTATCTCGATCCTGCGAACAAGTCTCCTGCTCCTTTTTTCTCCCCGCTTTTTTTTAATGCTTTTATGCTATCTGTTTATAGGGCCGAGACTCGATCGTTTTAAAAGGGATCTTATTTCAGTGTACTAAATATTTCGAAAGAGTGACTATGTTGAAAAGCATCATTACTTTTTTTTTATCTATGAATACAGTCAAATATCCTATAACTCTTTGAAAGGCTCCGCAAAATAAAATAATGAATTATTCTCGGGAGACTTTAAAGCGCAGTATCGAAACAGGTCCCAAACGTATCCACTTTCGTAGTACATAATTATCTATACCTATAACTTAGATAACCATTATCACATATATATTAAATGTACCAATACTGAAATGATAACATGTATACGCTAATAATATATATATAAACCGATTAAGATATACATCAATGGCTTGTAGTGTTATATGCTACGAATCTTGGTTTTGTGCATCGAAATTCATTCGAAAAAAATATTATTACTATACTGCTTGCTATACATTCAATGCAAAACTTTCCAATTCATCTATTTTTTGGTGCTTAAATATCGTATATATTATTTACTTTTTCACATTTCGCTTTTCAAAATCCATATTTCTGCATAATCGAAAGCAAAAGTGTTGTTAGATTGTAATGGCATATACTTATGCGAAACATTTTTGTAAGATCGATCATTAATTTAATATATAATTTTAAGAAAAGTCTAACCCTTTTTTTATACATATTTTTAGGTGTATTAATTAGTACCAAGAGAATAAGACGTGATCGTTGCGACCATGTAATAACAAAAATCATTATATGTAACATCCTAACTATACTGTACTCAAAAACCACTTTAATCATATACTTATTTTAATATGATTTGTGCGACTTAATGCTCGTTTCTATCTCTCAACATTGAGATATTATTTTAAAAATAAATCATATCCGCATGCAAGATCGCAGCATTAAGCGAATTGTAAATTATATTTTATTATATATCTTGTAATTTATACCTAAGCTATAGCAAAAAATATAATATCTGTCGTCGTTGTGCATTGATGTTATCAAAAATATTTTTTTCTTCCTTAAGTTACATACCTATGATATTATTGGCACCGTTTTTATTATTCAGTATAATAAATACTATTTAAATCCTTTATCCATTAAAATTAATTTATAATTTCAAAATTTTAATGAGTCCGTGAAATTCAAATATTTCAAACTTCTCAATATTTTTATTTTTGTTTTTCATCCTTTAAATTATAATTCTAATGATTGACGTTTTTTAATGAACCATTATTTTTTAATATATTTGAGCATCCTTTTTAATAATGAACTGTATATTTTATATTAAAAAAATAATTTTATATTTTACTGAATTTCATTTTTATAAATCGTACTCACGTTACAAAAATGGATATTGCTTAGGTACCATCAAGTTAAAAATTAATTATTTAAACAGAAACCTAGTTCTGATGGAAATATTGGTAATTTCATTTGAAATTCTTTTTTGTCAAGTATAAAAACCAAGTTTTTTATAAGTACTGGAAAGTGTATATGCTTTTATATACAGTTAGTTACATTATTGCTATGTTTGCTTATTGAATCCAAAATTGAATCTAATATAATTAATCATTATTATTTATAAAAATGCCAGCATTCAATAAAAAAGTTATTTTTCATTTGAATTACCATCGTATTATCAAGTGAGTTTTATCAACACTGTAATACCACAGTAGGTAAATTTTGAATAATGAACAGATGGCAGTACAATCATCCATCCCGCCATCTAAACCCGGCAAATAAAATTATCACATGTCTTATCTTAACCTCGCACCAATGCTTTATCACAGTATAAACTGAATACTAACAAAGAAATTAAAGTAAGTGCGTATGATTACTTCTCGATACGTTGTGTGTTAGTACTACGGATAACTAAACTTTTTAGTAAACTATAAGTTTATTGACTTGGAAAAATAATATTTTACATAAAAAGTCCAAATTATTTGAAATTCTGCTTCGTTTTCCAACTTTTAAAAAATATATAAAGTAAGTATAGATAAATAATTTAGTTATGATTTGTAAGTTTATTTGCTAGAATTAATTATTTCTTATTGTTTCTACTGTATATAAAAAAGTATTGAGTAATTTCTAAATTTTGAAAAGTGGATATTTAGAAATTCAAAATATATTTACTTCTTATGGCAAATCTTGTATTTTTTACAGATAATCATAATAAATTAGTAGAAAACAAAACAACTATAATGCCTGGAACAAGATGTACAGTTGCCGTTTGCAACAACAGCTTTGAAAAAACTAAAAGATCAGGGATGAACATAATGTATCATCAGTTTCCTAAAACTCAACCTTTTCGAAATATGTGGATTGAACGATGTAGAAGAGCAGGAAAATGGAATCCTAACTCATGTCATATATGTTCAATTCATTTTCAAGAAGATGATTATAGACGAGACACATCGCATGAATTATTGAATTTACCTGGCAAAAAAAGATTGAAACCAACAGGTTATTATGATTTTTTTTATTATAAGTATTTGACTTTGTTATGTTATTTAACATTACACAATTAAAATAAAAATGTAATTGCTTATTTTTATCCAATTAATACAAAACATTATATTTTTAGCTGTTCCATCTTTATTTTTAAATGAAGCACCACCACTTAATCTTGTAACCTTGACACAACGAAAAAAAAAGATAGAGACTCCAAATCTGGAAGGATTTTCTTCTGATAATGATAATGCTATTTATATATCAGATGATTTAAATACTCTAAATGAATTTGCTAATGAGTTGCAAACGTATAAAACTATTACACAAGAAAATTCAGATGATGGAATGTGTTCCTCAGAATATGAAAATGAAAATATTGAAGTTTCTTCTGCAGATGATTTCAAATTATATATAAGAAAAGATAAAGAAGATGGAATTGATGAAGAATATTCCAATGAAGCAAAACCTCAATACATAATGGTTCATGATTCCTCTACACAAACAGATACTGATTACTTTTTAGAAAATTACAATCAATTAGTAAAAAGAAATGAAAATCTTGAAAATGAATTAGTAAGATGGGGTACCAGATACCAAAAATTATTATCTAATACAAGACTCCTAGAATCTGAACTTGAAAGGTTGAAATTACATTCCAAACAGATACAACAATAATAAGTGACAATTAACTTAATTAAGGATCATATCTTTTCTTAATTAGATATTCGTATATGACCATTGTTTAAGAGTTCCTTAAATTGCATTGATGTAAGTCTGTTGATATTCATAGCTTTACTTGTGCATACACATTTGACTGGGACAGTAACATATAATGTGTACAAAACATTTCTTTCTGTGATTAAATAGTAAGTAAGTAAGTAAAATATTTTACATTAAAATAAAAAGGGAAGCTAATGAACAATGAAAATATTTCAGTCTGATATACTTTTTATGCAATACTGCTAAATCTACATTGGGATGCAATTAAGAGATGTTTTGGCATAAATTAAAATGCATCATTTTATAATTATAGCCTAGAATGTTAACTCTTTCAAATCCCACTATGAAGGTTGTTTCTAAGTGAACAAAAAATTCATAAACTTTATATTTTTTTTATTCCCATTATCAGCCCCATGTAGATACAGTATTTCTATTTATGTAATTAGTAATTATACTGCTATATGTAACTGAACATTTTTCAACAAAATTTATAAAATTAAGAATACAAGCATCTTTTGTATAATGGTGGTTACAAAAAAAAATGTGAAAAATTCATATTTAGAAAAATATTTTTATAATGAATTCTTCCATGTAATTTTTACACTTTATTTGTTGAATTTTTTTGTATTTATGTTATTATTTAAGAAATGTTACTAATAAAATTTTCAACTATCAATATGATTGATAAGAAGAATATTCTCAAAAACAAGCTTTATCTATCTCTTGTGCGAATGTATTGGATATACAAAAATAACAGTTTTGTAAGAAATATTACCATTGCTGATAAGAAAGTAATGTGGAAAAATAGAAAAATTTTTCTAAAACAATGGACAAAATATTTTAAACATAAAGTATAATATTTCTGTACTGTGTCATTGTATAAAAATATACAAAATAAATAAATATTTTTGATAGAATCATTTTCTTTTTTTTTGTTATTTATATATTATTTATTCAAATTCTTATATATAACTTTATCCCGTTTAAATCCCAAGATATTCCAAAGAATAGTTATACATCAAGGCAAAATATTAAAAATGTTGTATCCCTGTATAAGTATAGTTGAAAATTAACTTCTGTCTTGACTTATTTCTTTCAAAGATTATCTTTTATTTTCCCTTCTAACTTCTGCAATCTTCTTTCTTGTTAAGATTAAAAATTTCCTTATGTTTTTGAAATTTACCGCCTAATTCAAGAACCAATTGCGTTACGTGTTTTTTTGTATTTTATAACTTTAATGGTAACTTAAAATTTAAAGTAAGTAGAGTGGAGGCACAATGGATTCCAGAAGAAAGAAAAAAAGAAAAAAATTTACGATCTTATTGTTTTTTTTTTATTTACTTTTTTTCAAAATGTACCTATATCGTGTAAATATTTATGAAGCTATAACGAAATGAAATTATAATCATTTGGAACTTGTGAGATTCAAGTGAAGAATGAGATTAAATTTTGGGTAGAAAAACGTCTATACTATATTCTATAGCGAAATCTTCAATATACATAAATTATACTATATAGTAAAATATATTTCGCTCAGTTCTCATTATAATAAAATTTTTCCAAGTATTATAAATATTAAAGGTAACTTTTATCATCTGCTGAATACGCGTAGGAAAATTGATTTGAAAATAATTTAAGATTTTTAAGTGAATTCAAATTAATAAACATATTTCTGTGAAGTCGTGGGGAGACGCGATTCTATTTTGAAGTTGAAGTAGAGCTTATAGAGAGCGTCTGTAAGGGATTATAATGCACACTTAGAATTTGGAGAAAGGTGGTTTTCTTTTAATTTCCATAACATATAGAAATTACGCTCATTCATAGGTGGAAAAGGGGGATGCTAAGTGCATTTCCATCTCAGAGAAGAAAAAGCTCGAGATGTCAGAGACAAGAATGGTCCAGAGATAGCACTATACATCGAGCTGTTGCAGAAATTAATTGGAATAGATAACTTTGTGTAAGATAAAAAAAATATATTAGCTAGGTACGGGTAGCATAGGCACAGGCACTCCACGGTCGCCGTTTTGACCTAGGCCAGTGTGGCTCTGTTCCTTACTCACCACCAGTGTTCTATATAGATAAAAAACCAAGTCTGGACATCGGCAGACAGGGCACGTGAAATTAAAACTCTACGACTTCATGAAAACAAACACAATACTTTATTTCGCGTTGGTAAAACGTATGATTCCTCGAGGGTACAGAATTAAGAGTTAAAAGCATATTTACAAAGTTTCGCGGCCGTGATCTTAACAATAATTAATTAATACTAAATGAGACTCGGAGAGAGCTAGAGCTATGGCGTGCCGCTGTGGCCGAACGATCTAGCGCGACTGATGATCGATACTCCAATTTCCTTTCCTGCTCGCTCGTCGCAAATATTGGTCGTGGTGTCAACACCTGCTTTCGGGGGTGCGCGCTCCTTCCCTCGGTCGGCCGGGCTGGAAGGGCGGCATTGAGTTGGCCTGACGGTAGCGCCACGAATATATCTAAAGTGTTTCTAAAAAACATATTTTTCTCAAAACTATATTTTTTAAGTAGGCAAGCATGATTTCTTGAAAACAGAACCAGTCCATCTCAAATTTTTATAAAAGCTTTAACTGTCTATTCTTCAACTGAAGGTTTTTGTTTTTTAATAAATGTTATTCATATTATAAATAACTTATAACAGACATTTTGGAAAAATTCGCCTTTTTCGGTTTTCTAAGTGTGTAACCTTAAAAGCTATTGCTAACTAATTTCAATTAATTTTTCATGATTATTCTGATACTTGTAGAATTCTTATTTTTATTTTTCTGCCTAAATATATGATCCGAATGTAAGACGCTCTCCTGGTCCTGATTATATTAGTATTGTGAATCTTACAATTCAGAATTGGCGCTCTCAAGATCCAATCGTTCCCGTCATGCAAGTAACTAAACAACTTGCTCAGTCACAATTGTCACAATATATACCCTTGGGCCTTGGTATACCTAATATATATATACACACACACGAATGTGTTTACAAGTTACAACTTCTAAAATTCCAATCCTAAAGAAAGATAAAAATGTATTTATATTTACATAGTTGATCGTAAATCAATTATAAAAATTTTTGTTTTAAATAAATAAAAATAATATTTTGTCGAAGGTAAATTTTAAATCATCCTAACCTTTAAATTTGTCTTTCCTTTTTTGCACCTAATAATATAAAATATAATCTATATTAAGTACCTGTTACAACATTCTTTTATAGACTTATTAAAGAGGTAACATCAATTTTGGCTTTCATTGTTTATAAATACAATATGATTTTTAAAACATATAATAATACAATTTCTTAAATTACTTTGAAATGTACAAAAATTGTTTGAATTTGTAGGTTATACTCAATTTGTATGTTTCCCCTAAAAAATATCAACTAAAAAAAGCAAATATAAAGTAAAAATTTGAATCACTATTATTTTTTAATATCAGATAGTAATTTAATTATTTTACATAATCTATTAAATTTAATTAGAAAAAAGTTTGATTTGTTTCATTTTAGACTTCTACACAAATAAAATGGATATCAGTCAAATTGCATCTTCAAATCTTTTTAACAAAGATAAGGAGGAAGAATTATTTAAGGTTAAATTGTTATTACAATCATGTTAAATATTTCTTTATTTGATATCCTTATACTCATATTTGTACTTTTTTTTAGTTCTTACATGGATGTATTAATGAAATATGCAATCATAACGGGCCAATATATCAGCAATTTACAAATGTTGAATGGACAAAAGAAGAATTTAACAATATTCATAAAATTATATTAACACTATTGTATAATCCAAGCTGCTTATATATTGAGGAAGAAAAAGTAAGTAACAAAATGTAATAAAAATTTCTGTTAATAATAAATTATATTTTTTTTTTTTACAGATGCCTTTAGAATATCATGAATTTCCTGAAAACGTACAACAAGCTTTACTAACATGCATAAGAGTAAGAAAGATTCAACTTACTAATGCACTATTATACAAATATTCATCAAAATACATACCGACATTGTTTGATTTTGATTGGAGACTGAAGGTAATTTACATAGCTATAAATTTGTTTAAAAATTGACATAATTTTAATATTTATTGAATTGATTTTGAAAAATAATATCTTTTCTAGTACGTGATGGGATCTAGTAAAGTAGCTGCTATTAGAGAACCACTTTTACAGCTTGATTTCATTTTAGAAGATAAACAAAAACAAAAAATTTTGGAATTGGAACTGAATAAAGAAGAATTAGACTCAATGATTAATGCCATAGAAGCCATTGTTATATAATTATTTTAATTATATACAAGTATTTGTAATTATTAGAAAATATTATATTTTTGTTATTGAATAAGTCATATAATAAGTCATAAAAGTCATAACTTTTGGCTATAATTTTAAGATGTAAATATAATTTATAGTAAATGATTTTTTAATAAATATGTAAGCTGTAAATATTGTGATATATTGGTATAAATATAATAAATATGAAATAATGTGTAATATGTTATTTTAGATCTTCACATATTCATTCACATTTAAGTAGTGAATTATCTTTATTTACTGTTTTTAATTAATTCAGCAGTTAATCTTTTGATTTGAAAAATAAATATTGATCCAAATTACTATATTCTATTGTATTAAACCTTTGGTCTTTAGAATGACTTTGTTTTATCAATAATACAATTTATATCTAATGTAAATTAACTACTAAGAATATGTATTGAACTTCAATAGCAAAACTAAGTAAATACAAACGTAATTTAGGTGTTTTAAATAATGAATCTAAGCATACTTTTCTTAGTTTACTTGACTTTGTGTGATCTTTGATTCAAAAGAAAATTTAAAATATTAATTCACAAAGTCGATTGTTTATAACTAAAAAGTAGTCTTTTACGCGATACATGCAATCTAATTTCACGCACAATGTATAAAAAATGTATGTTGTAATCTTGAATTGAATATTATGAGTATCTTATACCTATTTTTGGATCTCTGTATATTTTTTAGGTAATATATCAATAACATGTATATGACCAAAAATTAGCTATTTAGTGCATTTAGACTTTTATCAATGGCGAGAAATCAATTTTACAAAAAAATATTTCATAGAAAAACGTTTTTGCTAGTAAAATTTAGAATTTTTGTATTTAAAGTTTATGTAAATTGATATCTATACGAGTTACGTGCAAAAAGCTTCCTTTTCATACAAAATTGAGTTATTTGTATGCATCTTTAAAGAATGCAACTATACAAAAACTGCTATAATACGAAAAACGAGATGCATTTTTTTTATACTCGACAAGTTAAAGGAACTTGAAAAAGCGATTTTCTAGGTGATTTTTAAATATGTTTCTAGTTTTACAATTTAAAATGGAAATGCCTCCACATAGAACAAAATCATTACAAATATACTTCTATTAAGTAAAAATTCAGATGCATATTTAATAGCAAATTTAATCTTAAGAAACAAAAGTAAAGACTATAACTTAAGAAACTATTATCGATGTAGTGGTAACAAAAATTAGCAAAATAAAACATGAAATTTTGAATTTATTTTTGCATTCTAAATTAATAGTTATCTTACATGCTGATCTTGAAATAGGCTAAAGTATTATTTAAGCGGTGGCACATCTTTGCAAAAAGATGTGTTAAAAAGTTACAGGACCCTTTTGGGAATCAACATCAAGTGAATACTTATTGTTTGTGTATAAAGTATTGTATTATACGTAATTAACAAGACTAAGCTATCTTCGACTAAGCGATCTTAGCTACATACTATGAAAAATGCTTTGAAATTTAGTAAGAATTCTTAAACAGTTTCATTAAAATAAATAATTGAATTACGAATCGATAATTCAGTTCAATAAAAAAAATTATGTAACTTTTTACATTCCCTTAATTTTATAACAGTAAAAAGAAAATGTGTTAACGAAAATTAAACGGTACTTGAATCAGTAATGAATGATTTTTCTATAAATTAAAAATACCTTACAGATTATTATTTAAAAAACTGGCGTTTGAGTTTTCAGAATGTCCTTGAAAATTTTCAAGATTGTATTATGTACTTATTAAATATTATAAAGTTTCTAGCATAACTCAATAGATTCTGTAAAATATTATCTTGCTAGTCCTCGAAAGATTAATATCTTAGTCATTGATTTAATTTAAAAATGAACAACTTTTATTCCAATAAAATGATAAGGTGGTGGTAAAGGATTAAGAGTCAGGGTTAAAAAGAAACAACCGCAATACACTTGTTTCACAGTTTATTATAGGTTATAGATAAATGTAGAATAGTTTAGTTACTATTATAACTGCTGATCAAAGATACTGCGGACTGCGAATCGCATCTGAAAATTTCCATATATGGAAACAACGCAATCGTGTAATTTTTGCTCTCGACGCTTAATGTATACACGATTATAATGCTCGCTTCGCTTGTCGAAAAATTTTCAAACGCGATGACGAGTCCGACACGGCGATAAGGGTGCGCAAATGAAAATAATTCGCTCTCGTCGCTGAGCTTTGAAATCGTCTCGAGAGGAAACGGTGAATTTCGTTGTAAATATTATTACAGACAATGTTTAAATTCCCATTACGAATAAGGTTTACTATACAATTTTTAATTTTAACTCCTTACTTTTACTCTCTCACTCTCTCACACACACATTCTCTTTTTCTCTCACTCTCGCTGGCTCGCCTTACTAATTAATAATATATCGATTTTAAAATCAATGCCGCTCGTGCGGACGTTTACGACCGCAGACTCTCCCTCTCTTTACTTTTTTCTTCTCTCGCTCGCTAACACTTAGAAATTTTAGTATTTTTGTTTTCGTTCCAATCCGGGTAAAGAGCATATACGTATAGAGCATATATGCAGGTTCATGGCTTTAATTTTTTATTATTTTTTTATCTAATAGTGTAAATTCATTTTTTATTCATTATATTGGTCTCTACGCTACGGTCTTAATGAAAAAGTTCTTTCTTAAAGGTTATTTAGGATTAGTTGTCGCTTCGCTTTGGGAGATCCGTATAAACGTAGAAACGTGGTATGAAAACTTGAAAAAGGTTACGTTCTGGCTGACAGTAGTAAAATTGTATATTTCGTCTTCTTTTATCTTTGTGCGGGATTCTTATTTTACTGTAAAACGGACAATATCAATTATCAAAAAGAGATTACGATGGGCTCGTCTCATGTGTAAAAAGTGGCATATTTTTTTGTTCTTTTCGACTTTTCAAACAGACGCTGAATTTACACAAACGCATTCCCTACGTCTAGATTATATATCACTTACACTGCTCGAGTTTACTGTATGTATATCTTATAATTTTTTTTTCTAATTGTGTATCGTGTAATTCGTGATGTATGAGTTTTTGTGTACTCGCAGCATTTAGGCTTATCATTTTTTTGTCATTTTGTTTCGCATGGAAGAGTTTGCACCTGCAGTCTTGTTTGTCGTTGATTGTACAAGTACAAAAGTAGCGAAAAGAAGAAATTACAAAAGCAATACAATATTTTGTTCTCTCGTACATGTAAAAAATTTCTATTATTACCGAAAACGCGTAATCAACGAGTATAATAATATATATATACCATTGACGTGCTTCCAATCCAATTTTATCCTCATTTTCGTCTCATCGCACTAGCAACTTATTAATTTTTTTTTATTTTTCGTTTGTTCGAGCATACTGTCCCCGCTTAACCGTTGCCCACCATCGCATCAAATCCGTTCTCGTTTTCATCTCTCTGTTAAACTCTCTGTATCCCCTTTACATTCGCATTCGCTCGCAACTCGCAAACATCATACGCAGTCGTGCACAAGCTCTCTCGCGTCCGTCGCTCCTTTTTTTTTTAATTTAAAAACTTCGCCAATCCAATTCCGCTACATTTTCTTCTTTCTCGCTTTCTTTCCATGCTTCTTTTACAGTATACAATAGTAGTGTAGTTACGGGAGGCTGCCACTCTTTTCATCTTTCTTTCACTTTTAATCCCATTTTATCATTTTTCTTTCTGAGTATTTCCCGCAGAGTACACAACGATAAGCGACACTCGCGATTGAAGGAAAAAATGTCAAAGCGCTCATCCTCTCTATCGCCAGTTGAACGCCGCACGCGATGCTGCTCTCATTTCATTATTAATATTAATCTTAATAACAATTAATGACACTTTAAAATTTCTACACTGCAGGGCAATATCATCGTAACCTGCGGCTGGGCACGGCCCAGTATTAAAAAACTTTCTTGCTCGTATGCTCGCCTCGCGAAATAGATTATAAATCGGCAATGACTCTCGATTTGCAAAACCGGAAAAGATCGTCGACGGTCGCTCGAGTCATATTTTTTTCACTCTTTCTTTTTTTTCTTTTATCTCTGTCTTTTTTACGTTTTTCTTTATTTTAAGCCTTTTAATTATTTTCTTTTTATCTGACGCTTGCAGTTTTAATTATTTCACCTTAAATAAATCGACTGTAGCTCTGAAAAAACTACACTCTCCTGTACCGTCTATTCGCTTGCTGTCAAATGCCGTAATATAATTAATTAATATAGGCCTACTATAAAAAGTCTGTATGCTCTCGCGATGTCGCGCTTTGCATTTAGTAGACATCGTCGTCGCTCCATATTTTTATTTTTTTGTTGCTCGTAACGAAAGAACGTCATTTTCGGTTTTGTTGCAGGAATGGTCCAAATATACATATCTATATAATATACTTTTTTGGTTTTAACGAGAGAAAAAACTTTCTTCTTCCCAAAATACAATTCGGTTAGCGGCGTTTATTCATTCAAATTGTTTTGGTGGACTGAATCGGCGACAATTTCCTGAAAAAAAAAAAAATCAAATCATGTTAGAATACAATTTTTAATGATACATTTATTGTGAAAAATTTATTTTGAAAGATAAGAAAAATTTCAACTTGTAATGGAAAAAGATTATTAACTGAGATTGATTGCATTAGTTTTTAAATTCTAGTAATGGATTTCTATATCACACAAATAAATATAATTTATAGTTTGAAAGAGACGAACTTACATTTACTCCAGCACTCTCGATAGTTTCATTAACAGCCGCAGCGACGGCCTTCTCGCTGATGTCGATTTCCTCAATAGCCTGTAATAAAAGAAAATGTATGAAAAATACTGATATCAAAATATTGACGGTTATATGTGTATCAATAAGCATTTGTGTATCTATAACATTTGTCAGATGGCCCCTCGCTCAAATGTCTTCATAGACTAATAATTTATTATTGAGGGTCATAAGAATTACGATCGTTCAGCGAACAGATCATAATCAGATGGCGATCATCATTCAAATAAATTTAAATAACATACTTTAGCAAGTTTATAAATTCGTCAAAATAACTTGAAGGTGAAATTTAAAAAATTGAATTTTAAATTAAAAAGATTAAAAATATTTTTATTTATAATGTTTGAATTTAATTACTTTTTTGGTATCTTTATGCCCATTAAAGTTAAATTTTTACACTTGCAAATCGTAAATTTCAGTTCTAAAAGTCGATAAACTAACGTTAACCATTTTAAATACAACTCATGAATGTACGTAGAGATTTTTAATTGTGGATGAATTACGTATTTTATGTATAGCTTCCGGTGCTTTAGAAAGTAGACAAAATTACTTTAATTAAATTATCGTATTTTCCAAAGTCTTTGAACTATTCTAATATATGTATTCGTGTATGTGAGAAAGTAAAATGTTAGTTTAACGAAAAACGCTTGAAAAATTTAGAAAATTTTACGAAATTTCGTACCTTGGTCACTGAAGCAACATCCTCGGTGATAGCTGGCGCGGGTTGGGGCGTCTCCTGTGGCACGGCAGGTGGTGGACTTACTGGAGCATCATCAGCAATGCCATTCTCCTTCGTGACGTTGTTCTCAACGATGGCAGCTGCCTCTGGCTCCGGCTGTAAAAAGGTTTAATCAAGAGTTATTAATAGAGTCATTTTATTAGTCGATTCACAATCGCGTTGCATGCATCTTCGGACGTATAACAAAGATTATTTGGAGCTATATAGACGCGAGGACAAATTCGGACGTATACTTGTATTAATGTGTCTCTCACGACGATTAATACGTTAACTGTTAATTGAGACATTTATTGCACTGAGTATTCAATGAGCGCTGAGCTATCTAGTCTAGGAATTGTTTGCATGCTAAAATAGTGCTAATGGAAAGACTTCAGCTAACAATATGTATATAATGTTAATGAATATGTCTCTTGCACTTATATTTTATCATTGTAAACTCTTCTATGATAAATTTGCCCATATTAATGCTATCCCACCATGCATATTCAAACTCCAAGACATGATATTGTATGAAACTTATGTTTTGTAACACAAAAGTGATATAATTTTATTGATGCTTATTTCATCATCTAAATATTTTAAATGATTTTTCAATTTTCCGATTACTTATACTTATTGTAATATAATATCATATCACTTATGTAATTAATCACTACATAATAAATTAGCTCAACGCGACAATGAAACTCAGTGTTCGTTAATTGAATAAGACAACCAGCATGCAATATACGCAAGATGCTTAAAACACTATGTATAAAGTGCAGTTACGAGCGCTATATAGTATTTTCGTCTATCAGTGAGATTCGTTCTTAACAAAACAACTATTAGGCGCTTTTTATCATATTAGTTACATAAATAGAAAATAGTTTTGTTTAGCATACGCAAAATCAGGCGTTCACTAAAAAATGAGTAACAATTTTAAAAAGTTTAAAATTATCATTCATTAAAAATTTTTTTATTGTGCTTGTTTATTGTTTCTTATTTTCAGATAAACGTCTAATTTAAGATTCGCCAACAGTACGTAAGCCTGTAATGAATTTCATCGCATATAGATAATCCATAGTGTTAATGATTATGAGAAAACCAAGAGGCAAAACACAGGTATATAATTTGGCGTTAGGATAAAAGAGGGAACCACAAGGAGAAATCCCGAATAACTCGGGCACGTTAGAGCATATGTATGTTAATCCATAATTATTAGGTCGGCAGTAGAAAGTCATGAAAGGGATTAGGCAGGACAGAGATATAGAATGCGAAGTTTATACAACGTTCTTCGCAAGATTGTTCCAGTGGTCCATCAATTATTATGCCCATCGATGCATGACACCATTTATTTTTTTCTTTCTTTTCCGTCAGTCTTGTTTTCAATTCACTATTACTATTTTTAATATCCCCATATACGTATACAATGCAGTCGTGCGTGTCTTTTTCAAGTTGTTTTTCTTTATTAGGAGTTAAAAATGTTGACCACGAAGCCCCAAATGTCTCAGCTTCCAACCAAGACGACAAGTCTTGACATTTTGCTACTTAAGAGTATCACTGTTATGTATAAGGCGTGTCCGTGCGTTAGTCGTAAAATCTGTGCAAATTTTCTAATAGAATTAAAAAGGAATAAAAGTACATTTCAGGAGATTAGAAATAAAAATGGTTATCGACTGGAATAATGTGAAATCGGAATTGTGTTACTGGAGAATTCATATTGTGAAAGTGAAATATCTATATATATAAACTGTATACCCTAATAACTATTCACTGTAAGCTAGCACAAAGTTGAAAATTCGGATAGGTGGAAAAACTATGCATTTTATTTTAAAACAGAAAGGAACTGAATAACTTTAAATCCAAATAACTATAGATACTTTCACGTCCAAACAAGTATTCATGCAATCTTAAAGTTTCCCAATTATAAAATTATCATTTCCTTCCAAGTGCACAATTTCCGGATGACCATTGGCAAAAACACAACAAGCTGTACAAATACAATGACACTCTTCATATCACATTTATCTCAATTGATAACCACTTTTCACTTAAAAAAACTTATAAAAGAGTACAATCATCTGACTAACTCTCGTACAAAGGTGCAAAAGATCACAATGCCGATTTGAAATTGAAATACAAAAGGACTATCGCACATCCACTCGAGATAATTTAGACAGTGTTTCACAACTATGCTCATGATTTACAAAAATTCAAGAGTATATATAACAAAGGTGTCCCGCATACACAATCCACCAAACAACAGTCGCTGACGATCCCCCACTTTTGTTTATTTCATTCCAGGCCTCACTCTTTTAGCATAAACAATAATATACATATTGATATACAAAAGTAACGACAACGTCAAGTGCGCGACATCGGGAATATCGCCGAAGACGAGTTTTTGTTTATTATTTTTTTTTTAATCGTTCACATGCCAGGAGAATGTCGAGGTGTTTGTTCGATTTTTTTGTGTTGCATTAGTCACCTGCACGGGCTCCGGCGCAGGCATCAGTTCGTCCTCCTCATCATCATCATGGTGCACGCCGTTCTGTACCGGCGCCACGAGCTCTTCCGCGCCGTTCAGCGCCGTCGTCGTCGTCGTCGTCGTGGCCGTCGGAGCCGTCGTCGTCGTTGCCGACTTTACATGATCGTCTTCGTCGCGCTCAAGTTCGCTGGGTTCTTGGGGCGGTGGCAATGGGTACTCGACTGAGCCCTCGTCGGCGATTTCGCTCGCGTCAGCGGTCTCTTGGGGCGAGGGTGGCGGCAGGAAGTCGAGCGAGTCGAGCTTCTGCGAGTCGAGGGCGGGGCTATTGGTGCTGGTCTGCTGCTGTTCCTCCTCCGCGGGTGGCGTGGGGATTGCATTCTCCAAGATCACGGCGACGGACTCTTGCATCGTGGTGGCTGCGAAGCTTGCTATCTTGGAGGCGGCCTCGAGCGGCGCCGGTGAGTCGGGCAGGGGTGGCGGAGTATCGTCGTCCTCTAGGCCCTCAATAACGTCGTGCGGCATCTGTGTCGCCAGCGACTGCTGCAGACTCTTCTCGAGTTCTTCGATCTCAGGGTCCTTCACTTCGGAGCTATTGTCTGCCTGGGGCTCTACGGCGAGCTCCTCGACAACTTTCGGCTCGGGCACCGGCTCTTCGACGACTTTTTCCTCGGGCACTGGCTCCTGGACTTTTTCCTCGGGCACCGGCTCTTGGACTACTTTCGGTTCAGGCACTGGTTCCTGAATTACTTTAGGTTCTGGCATCGGCTCTTGGACTACTTTTGGCTCAGGCACTGGTTCCTGAATTACTTTAGGTTCTGGCACGGGCTCTTGGACTACTTCCGGCTCGGGCACCGCCTGCTCGAGGACTTTCTCCTCGGGCACCGGCTCCTTGGCGACTTGTACCTCGGGTGCTTGCTCATTGGCAACCTGCACCTCCTCGACAATTTGCACCTCGGCCTCCGACTCGGCGTCGTAGACAGGCACTGGGCCCTCCTCGCTCTGTAGGACGAGGTGGCGTACCTTATCGTCGGCGGTCTTCTGCTTCTGCTGCTGCTCCTCATGAGGCAGCTTGAGGGCCTCGGCGAGGGCGCTGGCAGTCGGGGCGATCCGCTGGGCCTGCTGGAGGGGCGAGGGATCGATGGGTGTAGGCGGGGGACTGGAGGGTAGGGTGGCGTTGGTGGCGACTGGCACAGAGACTGTGATGGTAGTGGTGATGGAGGGACGCAGGAGGGCGCTTTCCTCAGTGGTTTTCGGCTCAGTGATAGACGAGGAGCTCGCGGCGTTCGTATCATCGTGATCGCTAACGACTGCGGCGGCGACGGCGGGCGTTGCGATCGGCTGGCTCGTCGCGGCGCCGGGACTGACCTCGACTTTCTTCTCGGCGATCGGGGCGGCTGGGGCAGCGGCCTCGGCAGCTGGGGCCTCTTCCTTCTTGGCTGGCTCCTCGGCAGCGGGGGCGACCGGGGCGGCTACCGGGGCGGCAACCGGGGCGGCGGCTGCCTCCTCAGCGGGCTTGCTCTCCTCTTTCTTCTCGGCCTCCTGCTCCTTGCTCTCCTCCGTGGGGCTGCTCACCTCGGACTTGTCCTCGGGGGTAGCAGCCGTCGCGGTCACTGCTGCCTCGGCTTCCTCACCGCCCTGAAAATCAAGCGAAACCAGCGTTAAATTCAGCCTTAGTCATCGTTATACAAGCATGTTAACAAATCAACGATATGACAATTCAGGATTGGGTGGGTCTCTATATAGATACACGGGGCTGGGAGGGGGAAACGCGCGCCTATTAATAACTTTCTAAGAAAATTGATTGATATAGAGTGGCTGATATATTAACGACGCAGGTCGTATCGAGATAATTGCCTCGGACGGGATTACATAAAGGAGAGACGCAGTTCAAGTCCAGGGCTATTATTAGATCTCTATAGGGAAGGTGTAGAATTTCATGCTTTAAATGCGCTATATAGCGAAACAAATGGCGCATTTTTTAAATTGCAATCCAGGTATTGAATTCATCTACGCACACAGCGCGACAGATTGTTTATCCCGTGTCATTTGTAACTGCGCATAATGCCAGTCGTCGGGTCATACGATACAATTCTCGGTCTACTATTACGAATCTCGCTCATTCGATCGTCCAGTCGGCTTATTATAAACTTATTGAACTTTGCGAGTATAAACACTGATGTTTTCCTCGAGTAAAGCTTCATTTGATTTATACATCAACACTAAAATTTTATTATAATCTAAATTACGATAAATGACAAAACTTGATGTATCTGGCAAACATACAAACGCCCTTTTTCCCCCCGATGTAATTGCCCGTATGGTAAGCCAAAAATACAGCACGTGCACGTCAGAGCTCGCTCTCTCTCTCTCTCTCTCTCCCCCATATTCCACCCTCTTTAATTTCGTAATAAACGGATTTTGCCTTAAGAGCTAGCGCACCCTAAATACTTGCGACGCTCCGTAGAATATATTAGCTGCATAATTCGTGCGAAGAATGAGATTATACCGCGGCGTGACACTCTAGCTTTAATTTTCAAAATGAATTTTTCCGCGGCAAACTATGAAATTTATCACGAAATGAAAAGAGCGGAATTTCATTTACATTTTTTTACGCCCAAATAATATAAAGTATTCCAGTTTTAAGTATATTATTTTTATTTAAAAAAAAGCATATCAAAATTAAAGAGAAAAATTATATTGCAATCCTTCGAACAGAGATTTATCAAGCAACTTTTACTGGCTATTATAAAAGGTACAATAATAAAGCAATGTTGTGCGATGATAAAAGAACTCGTATTTCAGTGACGAAAGAACCGATTAGTTTCTGGAAACATTATCCGGTCGGGACAGTGAGACGATAAGACACGAGGAAATAAAGAGTACGAAAAATAATGGCACAAGGAGGAAGCGTAATAAATAACATAAACCCACGCGGAGAGATGGCATAAAAAGCAGCGACGTACGAGAGATCCTTGCAATGCGAGATGACGGAGAAAACGAGACCAGCGTCGTCGTCGCCGTCGTCGTCGTCGTCGTCGTCGCGTAATCAATAAAACGAAGAACAAGAGCGAGTGAGCAGACAGCGGGGGAGCGGCACATGAAAAAGAAGTGCATTAGAGCACGCCTCGGCTCTCTTCTCTCTCTCTTTCTCTCTCCCTCTTCGCACAGGGGTGGCGAAAAGTACCGAGGGGAGAGAACCAGCGCGACGTTCAGGGGTGACCAAGCGTGTCACTGTGTCAGAGTCCCCGTGGGTCGTCGTCGTTCTTTTTTTTTCTTCTCTAGCTCGCAGCGAGATGATGAATCGGCCGCGCGCAGGTTTTTTCCTCATGCGCGCGTAAGTATACACGATGCTCGTGGGAAATCAGGAGGACACGGAATGCCGTAGCAGCAGCGGAGAAGTGACAGGGCGAGATCGCCCGCAGGCAGGCAGGCAACAGCGGCGACTTTTAGGTTTTGGGGGAGGACAGTTTGTAAACGATTATGCGTTGACACAAATTTCTCTGGTCATAGATTTCATAAGGAAGATAAAGGGAGGGGGACGTTTCGAGTTTTTCTAAAATGATATTTAGGAAACGTGTGTATGTTGTTGATTCAAAGTATGAGTATTTTTCTTTAGTTACATTAATTTTTTTTTATTCAAATTCAAATTCAATATAGTTTTGTATCACTTATACGAATGTAAATTACATATTTAAATATAATCAATATTTTTTGCAACAGCTAAAACTCTCATTTTGTATTGTGTCGACGACTCATATACCAAGAAAAAAAAGGAACCGTGAGTATAAAAAAAAATACTACACCATACTGTTCCTACCCTTCCTTCCTTTTCACGCACGTACACGATGCGTGTACGCGCATAGCCTGCGTTCGTGTCGCCCCTCTCTCTCTCACTCTCCATGCGTATATCGATCGGCAAGTGAACGAATTCGAACAAAGAGGAGAGCGAGCGGTGACGGCGCCGGCAGCAGCCCCGGGCTTTCAATTTGGTGAATTAAATACACTCGACGATGGGGTTTTTTTTTTGCACCGCACGCGTGGCAAATATCGATCGGTCGACGTGCGACGTGGTAAAAAAAAGGGCGAAGAGAAGAGAACAATTAATGGGTCGCTCGTAAAGAAAGAAGAGCCGCCGACGTTGAACGAGCGACGTGCAACCGCGACATTGTCTGTCGCGATCAAAATATATATATAGGATGAGCGACGACTGATTTATTTTAGCGGCGATGTATAATATAATGAAATGTCGGCGTGTTTCAATACGGTATAAATATTGAGTACAATGATGGAAGCGATATAAATTTTGGCAAAACTATTATATAGCTAAAGTACTGGTAATATTGGTAAGATCAATTTGCTATACTGAACATCATTTATGATAAACTTGATTAATGGGTATAGTAATCGAAACTTAAAAATTCGCGAATATTAATAGAACAGCAATTATTGCAACATACTTTAAATATTAATTTCGTTGAATCACTTGTTTACCCAAGAGCCACGAATTTAGCATGTATGAATATTGATAGAAATTGAGGTGCTAATATGGGTATTAGAGTTTAATTGTGGTTACCTAAATAATGACTAAACATCGCACGGAGGTTTCAACCGATGCAGCGAAATGAAAAACGAAATTGCATCACCCATTGGTAATGAATTTTTCTCTGCGCAGTAGTACTTTTCTACGCGACATTCTCTAAAACATGTTCTTCAAGATCCATACAATGATATGCATCTCAATTATCCATGATAATATCGCTCGCGTGATATAAGTAGCTTAATTATATAAGGGTGTTGTTATGGAAGATCGTTTCGCAGAAGGTACACGCAATATCGAAGCTTCCTGGCACAATGACGCTCTGTCAGCGTTTGTACAACCCAATTCCAGCGTCTGCTACGCGAGAAATCCCCCAGATCAAAGGAGAATCTCCCACGATCGCGGAACCCTAGCGAATATTCACTCGTCCCATTGTCGCGGAGGTGAAATCTTGCGGGGAAATCGAACAGAACCGCGACGGAGTCTGGCCGGTCACCAAATACATTAACACGTCCCGTTGGCCGACATCCAGGAGGCTTTGCTACTGCTGCTACTACTGCGCAGAAGCGCTCTAATAAGCTTCCGCTCGTTGAGGGTCGCGAGAAAAAAAAAAGCTGTAGAAGTGGGCCGAGGTGCTGGAGATTGGAAAACTAGTACGCCTTCGTTATAGGAGTATTGCGTGATTTTACGAATATTTTTACTACTATATAATAATAGTTCAGAGAAAGCCAGCTTTATTGAAATTATTTTGTGACCTAAAAGGAATACCAACTACCGTGAATATTCATACGCCTTCGTGGAAAGCTTCGTGCAGAATCACGTCGATGAACTGCCGGGTTATGGGCGATCATCTGCTGGAGATTTGATTTTCGGTGTCAAGAGCTTCGAGACAGCGTGTCTCGATGACGAGCTGAGAGTGCAGCTAAATACGCGAGGGAACAGTGTAATGAAAAGATGCTTTTTTTTAAAGTATAATAATTTTTAAAAAACTTAGAATTACTACTGAACTGTCTTCTTTTTAATGTAGCCATAGCCATTTTTACAATATTTTACTCACGATTTCAGAGCTACGCCTGTAGAATCCAATAAAGATTATTTGAAGTTATTTAAAAAATAAATAGTAGTACACGACCAATCGACCTAACTCCACGGAGCCGTGTGCGTTCGCGTAATCCTCTTTTCACATTATAAAATGCGATCCCGTCACGCGTAAATCCTCTCGCTCGCCTTTCCCCTCGAAACGCACGTAACATTCCCGCGTTAAAAATGCATTAGGCTAATTTCCCGTAATGCTCACTTCGGTCTCCCTCGTCCTTCGAGTAAACACGTAACGCCCGCTGCGTACCAGAGGCTTTTCGTATACTCGCATGTTTCGTGGCTACGGCGATAAATTGAGTTTTGAGCCATATCCAAGTCATCGAGAGGGGGGTACCTTTACGTTGCTTTCTCACTTTCGTTCCGGGCTATTAGGGTAGGGGACAATGTCTTGAAAAACTTCGGGGGGTCAACTAAGAAGGCGTGTGTGTGGGTTCGTGTTGATTTGAATGTTACGCTTTTTAATGTTGGTTGCGGGGAGTTTTCTGGCATGTTTATATACTTTCGACATAGATTTATTGTAAAATCAACTTCTCTACGGGACAGTGACAATACATACATGTCGGTTTCAGTTAATCCTCTATAGTTAAATTACTAATTTGTCGCTAGATTTAACAAACGCAGAAATAGTAAACTAAATTCTTGGCAATGTTGCGGTATAAATCTTATTTAGACTAGTCAATTTATGTTTTGGTATTCATTTTCTACAAAAGTTATATGACTTTAACGTAATGTCGCGCCTTTCTACAATGAGTGATTAGTTCTTTCCACCTGTGTATACGTATAATTAATTTTATTCTTTTCAAACCTTCCCTAAATAATCCCTTTTTATAACCAAAAAGTAACGCCTACATACAAGCACACCTAAATAAGAGAAATGAACGTACATTCGCGCCTGCTGCGCCGCCTAAACGGCTATTTCACAGCGCAGCAATCGTGTGGCGGCCCTCGCGTGCGAAACGCGACGGTTGTTAATTCGCTTCGACGCTCTCGCTGAATTACATACACATGTACACATATACAACACACAGCAGAGGGACCGTAAAACGAGGCGATTTGTCTCGTAATCGGTGCGATGGCTCAGATTTGCATTTGCCGGCTCTACACCGCCGCGGGTGTGAATAATCGAGACGCGATCCGACCAGCGGGAAATGCGTCTTTCGGTTGTGTTGTCACGAGTAATGAGCCTGGAGCTTGAAAAATTTCCGTACCTCATGAGTATTCACGAGGATTGGTGTAGAGAAGTTGTGGATCGATGTTGGTTTTCTCGGTTTTTTAAATAGACCTTTCGATTAACGAAGACGCCAGCGACGGAAGAGTATCGACGACGGGATTATAGTTTACATTGTAAATTCAATAGGGCACGTGTGGGGGGCTTCTGCAATTCAATTGCCAAGATCGAACAATCGATTGAGCTGATCATTAATTTGACAAGCGCTGTGAATATTTGTGCTCGCTTTGGATAGTTAAGAGTCGTAACGATTAATTGCTAATTAAATTCAAACAAGCTTACGTTAATAACACACGTGAGGCAATAAAAATGTATTCAGTGGCATTTTCGACGAAACGAACCTCTCGAAACATATTCGTTTTCAGGGTTCTATCCTGTACTATACAAAAGCTATAGAATTTCCCATAGACGACGAGCTTGCACTTTCCCCTTCGGAATAGAGCATGCGACTCACGCGTAGAGAAGGACCGAACACGCCGGCGAGCCGAGCGTGCAAACGAGCGTCCGTTTCCGGCGCTTCAAGCACGCCTAGGGTGCACTGACTCTCTCTCTCTCTTACCTCTCACTCACGTGCGCGTACCTATTTTAGAGCCGTGTGTGGATCGGTCGAACGACTCTTTAAAGCTCCTCTCGGCTTCTCTATTCTAAGAGAGGACGAGAGAGAGAGAGAGAGTGAGTGTCGACTTACTCGCGAACGACTGTTAGCGAGACAAATAAACAGCGATGCAAATTGACGAGGGAACGCGCCGATGGCTGAACATCTGTAGGGAGTGAGAGAAGGAGCCGCGTGTCGTCGCGAAGGGGGTTCGAATAGAAAAACAACGTTCATCTGTATTTGAGCTCCTCTTTTATAAATAACCTCGCAGTTGTATTGTACTTTGAATACTGTTTAATGTTCGCTGTAAAGGGCTTTTTATATGAGAAAAAAGGAAAACGATATTAGAATGGAACAAAAAAAACAGACAAACTCAAAACAAAAAAATATTAAAAATCAAACAAAAAGAAATAATTTAATAGAAAAAAACGCACTGTAGGCTTTTATTAATTACTTAAAAAAAAAAGAAGAGATCAACCTCAATTTATGATTACACTCGCAAGATATAGCTTGAACCATTTCTCACAAAAATTTTTTTCCATTTTAAATTTTCATTTTGAAATTACCTTCTACTGAGTGTAATTACGCTTCATATCTCACTTTAATTAAAGCCAATCGAAAAAAAGCAACGTCACAGGCTCTTGTCCCGCGGTGCTTCTCCAGAGCGAAACCATTAAATTTTCGGCTGATCTATGTGAAACACGTGTTGGTGAGACAACGAGAAGGCACATCTCAATGTCAGCATGTATACACACACCAGCACGCAGAGAAAAGCAAGCACGTAATGGATAGGCGTCGTTCACAGGCGGATGGATTAGGGCTGAACGCGCTAAAAACGCGACTAAGTATATATATAAGACAAATAGTGAGGAAACGAAGCCCGTTAACCGGAAGTCCAGAGACGCTCCTCTCCTCTCTATCAAGATGATGAAAGCCCGTGCACGCTTCGCGCCTCGATTTCCGTGTAATCTCATGAAGCAATCTTCCCTCATTGTTTCCGTCGTCCGTTAAGATCTAAGGTTAATTCACCGAGAAGCTTATAGACGCGACGTGTTGCTTTTCGAAAGTGACTAGAATGTAAAATTTCAATGTAAGTTTCTATCGTCGAACGTTGTATATAAACTCGAGAAAAAAAATGGATAAAAGCCTTCCGGGCGAGAGCACTTCATTATCCGTCGATCGTACATCGGATCACGGCGCAGCTGCGCAGAGATCGCTTATCGTTAATAGTCGCGCCGTTGGTTATCGACACGCGACGATGTCGCCTGTATATATAGTCTCGCTCGATACCCGGCCAAACTCTGCGCGCGCGTAATCGCCTGCTAATTAGCGGATTAAAGTTAGACGAGGCGCGAGCGATTGAATAAAGCGCGCCTCGATCGAGCGTATTATATAGAGAGTAGTTATAGCAGTATCCTCGTGGGCTATAATAACCGGGGAAGTTATTTTAGCAGTTTATATAGAAGGGAGGCATTGACTTTTCATTAGCTACTATGGCTAAATGGCTATTAATTGATCGACAGAGTTACCTAGCGTGTTAGACGCGATTCTATATAGGTATAGCTGTATATCACACAAACAACATGCGAGTGCTCGTCCATTCGTCAGATTGGTAATAAGCAAGCTAACGAGCGGACAAGGAATAGCGGATGGTTTAAAAAAAAAGAGAAAAGTAAAAAAAGATAAAAAAAAGAAAAAGAAAAACGCAAAAAAACGGGAGGTGCAGCACACTCGTGGTTTTATATTCGTGCGTGTGGGTACCGTGGTGTTGTCTCGCGCAGCGGTGCTATCGTCACCGTCATCCTCCCTACTAATGCCAAGGAGGGGTATCGCTGCCAGAATCCGCCGAGCTCCCCATGCGAGGAACCCGGCAGCCCTGCAAACGCCGCCGCTCACCGTCCGGCCTACCTTCAGCACGGACTCCATCTCTTTATCTCTTTCTCTCTTTTTAACTCTTTTCCTTTCTATTCGTCTCTCCCTCTCTCTTTCCTTTTCCTCCTGGATAACTGGTTGGCCTTGTTGGTAACTGCTGCTGCTGGTTTCCTCTCTGCACACGGATACGCGTATTTTACGTGAAAGCGGTGTACGCACAGTACGGCGGCACTTTTTTTTCGTCTAGCCTCTCACGCGCACACGTGCGATTTTTCTCTTTCCACATAGCGGAAGAAGGAGAAAATACGCGCGAGCGCGCGTGTGCCAGTCAGCGAACGATCGAGCTTTCGCGATAAGATTGATATAGGGGGAAAGAGGGTGCGCGCGCGTTTCTTTTTTGCGAAGAGTACTGACGGGAATTTTTTTTTGTTTTACGCCCAGCCGATAAACCTCCCGGAGGCTATTTTTGGAATTTCTTTCAGAGTGAAAAAGTTTCGCAAGCTTTATGTACACGTGCGAGAGTGAGAATGTGATATAGGGTTTTAGAGTATTTTGCGCGGAACAGTATCGTTATAGAGTTAAAAGTGAATTATTAAAAGTCACCCATGAATATACGGTTATAGTAAAGTCTGATAAATGACCGTTGAAAACAGTAATTTTCTGGTTTAAACAGATATGAACACGAATTTATTCGCAAACGTTTTAATATTTTATTTATCATATTTATCCCGTCAACTTTTTGATTTTACTATTTTCTAAGCGCCTCTAGAAATGTGTGTGGAGCCAGAATTTCGTCAGAACGATTTATGATCTCTCTGATATTAATTTTAAATTCATACTATTAAGTACTTTTAAAAATTTAATTAAATTATAAGGTAAAAGAATTACTTTATTATTCATAGATTTTTATTAAAAAAAAGCAAAAAATACAAACTGATGCAAGTTTTAAGCAGCATGTGGAAAATTTTCCTGACTCATTGACGATGTATATATACTATGCGTAACTGTGATCCTCGTTTTCAAGAAATATTTGAGAGTCACGAGGGGCTATTTCTGGTGGAAGCGCAACGAAAAGCTTTAGATTTAGAAATCTATCTTCGTATTCTAATTTTATATTACACGTACTACTACCGTTTAACGACAATGAAGGCCAAATTTACATTTTTTTTTATATCACTCTTGCATTTGACTAGAATTTAATTATTATATATTAAATTTAATAGTTAAAAATTTAACAGATAGTTAACCGTAATAAAGCATAAATATTTTGTCTAATTTTTTAATTACTTTAATTAACTTTATATGATTTGTAAGAATTCAGAATTGTTTTATATATTTACAGAACAATACGATCGAATACTCTTCAAAATAAACCGTCAACGTTATTTTAAACTGCGAATATTAAAATTAGCACTTGTTTGTTTATTAAGAGGACCACGAAATAGTTGTAAGCGGAGTAAAAAAAGAAAGTCCTATATCAATCTTTTTGCGTTCGATATAACTAACAATTTATTTAAAACTCTAAAAAAAAACAATACATACAATCTGGTCGATATGAAACAAAAATGTACAAGCTCGAGAGTTCGCTTATCCGGCGAAAGGTCAAGAGAGCAATGCCGCCACTGACCCGCACCTCGGTCCTCGTTCTTAACTGCTGCACTGTATCACGAAAGGGATTGAAGATGTGCGGTATGGCTGCTGCGTATTATACCGGCGCGCTCTGTGTATGTATATATGTGTTTCGTTCTTCGCGCGCGTTTCGCGGACTACTCGGAGCCGGGCGTCGGTGCCGGCGTCTTTATATAGAGTCTGGCCGCGTCTCGCTCCCCGCGGCCCACACGTCGTCGCGCCTGTCGTCGTCGTGTGCACCGATGGAAAAAGAGGCGCGAGGAAGGGAGAGACTGGCAAGGAAAAAGCAAGAGAGAGAGAGAGCATAGGCGTGGAACGCAGTTAGCGCATATTGGGAATGCGACGACGTAGGTAGCTAACGCGAGGAGGAAGGGAGAGAAGTAGGAAGTGCGTGTCTCTCCGGAGGAGGAGAGAGTGAGAGAGAGAAGGAAAGATAGAGATAAAATTATGGCACTGCGTGAGCGCGCACGCACGAGCGTTTTTTCAGCAGGGGGTTGAATTGTGGCTGCGATAGCCTGCGGACAGCCGCGTGCTGTATTGAGATTTGTCCCAAGACCACTCGTCAGTCGTTTTTCAGAGGATATACGTGGGTAGCTTATGCCTATGCTATTAAGTGCTCTATCACATTTTTTTTCAATTTTCTAAGTTGATATACTTTGAAGAAAGATTGTCTGTGATTTTAAACGGCGATTTTATTTAGAATATGCCTACTTTTTTTTAACCAGTCAATATTATCCGCAGTTGTATTTCTAGTTAACCGAAATTTCGATGAAATACAGCTTTTTAGTGTGTTTATAATTGACTTTTACTACGTTTCCACTAATTCATGTTTACAGAATTGATTCAGTACAGAAAATATTTTGTACTGACATTTTTACAATGTTTATCAAGGTCTGTAACTATATACCTCGTAAAAACTGTCGCAGAGATAGATTATTGTTTGTAAACAAGACTTTTTCGTAAATTGATATGGTTGCTACTGTCATAGTATTTCCTGCAGTTGACTGTTGATTTGATTACTCAAACTAATTTTTCTGGTAAGTATATAATCAAGAACGCAATTTGTAATGTAACTAATGCCAGTATATGTCTGCGAATTGGACAGTGTTTCATTTTGTATACATCAGTAACACATTATCCAGAACATTCCAGTTAGATCAGAAACCAACTGGATATTACAGAAAATAAATAATCGTCGTAGAAAGAAACGCAGTAGATTGGCAGGATATACCTTATAAACCACATAGCCAGAGCTAAAAAGAAGTTTGGACATCGATGCGCACTATCCAAAAAAAGTCAGCCACGAGGAAAGTTTTGCGAGAAAAACAAAAACAGAAGCAAAGTCCGAGTACGGGTTGAACGCAGGCGTCAAATCAACGGGTAGAGAGAGAGCCGGCGTCGAGGCGTCATCGGTTTTACGGCGCGGCGCGAAAAATCCCTGCAACCGCAAACCACGCGGGTGCGTTTCTATTCTCGTCCGCGCGGTGCGGCGAGCGTGCGAGGCGTATAGACAGAAGGAGAGAGAGAAAGAGAGAGACAGAGAGAGAACACGACACTACTGCGCCTTTGGAATTGACGGGCACGCGCGTACGTCTCTCTATAACACATCGACGCACTCGCAGTGATATAATACACCCGGCGTGGATATCGAGTGTGCGCGGCGCACGCGTCTGACTATTATGTGTACCTTATTGCGCCGTGGGCTGCTATACGAAGGCGTAAAAAAGGCGCTACACGGAAATAAAACGCTGGAGGCGGTGGCCAACAGCCGTCTTATATCTACTTATTTTCGCGTACGCACGCGCGTCTTTATTTTTGCAACTTTAGAGAGAGTGAAGCTCTCTTGTCTGAGAAGAGAAATGGTCAGATGTTCATTTCTATACAGGGGATATAAAGCATTAGCTGTTTTAAAATTTGCTTTAGCAACTAGCCCATTAATATACAAAGTATCAATGTACAAATTTTAATGGTACCACATGTGTACGAAATATTTTCAAACGAGGAAGCATACATGTTACTTACACCTTAATCTAAACTAAAAAGGAAGAGACAATTTATTTGCTACGAATATAATTATAATTCACTCTATATACAGGCTACCGAGAGATCGTATAGTTAAAATATCGGACATGTGGTAAGTTCAAAACCGCTATTATACCTCCATCCCGATTAGAAAGCGGCCCAACAAAAACGGCGGGACAAATGAAATCATCGAGTAACTGATAGCTTCCCGTGTGTGTGTCAGCGACAACGAGATCAAAGACATAAGAGCGCGCGATAATTCGATTCCGCCGGTCAGGAGGCGAGAGAAGAAGCTTCGACGGATTTCCGGCGGCGGCAGCATCGGACAAGAAGCTCTCGGCTTTTATTTATAGCGCGCAGCCAGTGTCACTCCTCGGCTGCTGCGTTGGTAAGGCAGCAAGCTATACTGACAAGTTTAAGTCGACAATATTAAACAACGTAGCGATCGCGGTTGTACAAGAATAACGTGATAGAATCGTGGAATTTTGAAAAATGCAATTCGCATGTATTTTGAAATACGATATCACACAAGTGTGACCATTAATTTCAGCGCGACAGCATTAAACTCACGTTTAATGGATATAATTGCAAAGGCGAAATCAGACAACATTAGCAAACGCAAGTGGCAGCCAGAGTAAATTCCGAGTCCACTGTAGCCCCTTGGTTTTGCGCTAGGAATGCACTCGAGTCCATTAAAACAAAACACTAATGGGGGGTAAGCGCAAAGTCTCACACATATACACAGGCTTTACTCGTACAATTAAAACGTTTCATTTGTCGCGCCCTCCACTAAAACTAACGAGGCCTCGCGAGCAGTTGCACGCGCTCCAGCTGAGTAGGCGGGACACATAACGATCAAAGTACTCAGGGCAAATTGTGCATGCATTCTGATGCATTCACGCTTTCGCGTTGGGGGTAACACGAGGAGAAGGGAGAAGAGCAGCAAGTGTGCCGTAACAACGTCGATATCAAACTGTAATCTGAAACTCGAAGTTTCATCATTTATTGTCATATATATCGTGCTATAAAAAAATGAAGCTCCGATAATGATCCGTGGATGTACAAGCCCTATGTCTCTCATCCCTTGCAACGGTTTGAACAAAAATCTACAAGCTACTTTATCGGAAACCGTTCAACTACATCTTGGTCTCTATCTCTTTCTCTCTCTCTCACCATCTCGACGTTTTCTTACTTATGTTTTTTCAGCTATTCGCGACCGCAGCGTAACCGTCTGCTCGCTAAGAAGACGAGGACGGCGACAACGAAAAAAAAGGGGTGGAAACGCAACCCGGCCCTCGTTAGCTTTGATTATCGTGGCGTGCATAACCGATGCCGTCGCGGCAGTAACGGCGACGCTCTCTTGGCAATTTCGTGCCTGCGCGCCCACATACTTCCGCGGCGCTCATTGCTCATTAACGGCTCGTTTCGGCATGCGCATACACGCGCAACATTTCTCTCTCTCTCTCTTTCCTCCGCTTTTCCTACTACGCCCCTCCTAACTCGCTGTATACTGGCATTCTTCTAATTGACACCTTTATTGAGAAAGCTCGCCCACGTATAGGACTCGCGGAGAGATGAATATCGCTTGATTCATAACGGCAATTAGTTGAGTTGTAGAATTGCTACATCCATTTGTAGCAGAGATCATATAGCGAATTAGTTCGTCGTGTAAAAATTAACTACTACGCGAAAAGTTTGAATTACAACCTAATCTATACTAATGGTTTAATATCGCCGTTCAAACGGTTACGCAGAGACTCTAATCTAATTAACTAATTTGATGGACGATAGCAGAGAGTAGCTATTTTAATGCATTGTTAATCGATACCGAGCGGGACACTCTATTCGGCTATAGGGGAGATCGTCGTTTGGTCACCCTATCCCCGAAAAAGCATCAATGTCGCTTTAATCAATTAACCAGTGGCCGATACACGGAAAAGCTTTAGCCTGCTCTCAAGCACACGAGTCAAATCAAACAATCGTCGAATGAAACGCGCATACGCCCCTCGACCGATCAATCCCCTAACGTCAATTTTCCAATGGCCTGCACAAAGTTGAACGAAAAATCCAATGCCTACATGCAGCGCTTAGAAGAGAACAGAAAGGGAGAGAGAAAGAGAGAACTTGGCTATAAATCTTGGAGGAGGGGAAGGGCACGTGGACAAATATGGCTCGACCCGTTATCAGTTTGTAAATCACGCGTACACGCGTAGTTGACGTGGAGCAGGCGCGGTACATTATACGCGGGGGACCTGCGTTTTTTATCCACTACTCGAAAGACGCGGGGGGGGAAATTGATCGACCTGCTTTCCGGTTTCTCTTTCCCTCGGATTCCGTGGGATGCCGCGTGCGGGGGCGAATAGGATATTCAGGTGGGAGGAGTATACGTGTGTGCACGCGCGCACTCCCCGTGGCTTTCGAATTGATATACGAGATATTAATGGTCGCTACGCGTGCACTATACGCGCGCGCGAGGGAATTCATCATAATGCAGCGTAAGGGAGAGATGCTCCGAGCGGGCATTTCAGCCGCGTGCTTTGAATGATTCACACGTTGGATTGGATAAGTTTCATTTTTTTGTTATAGCAGATAATCAGTATTCTTACTGGCGTACAATGAATTAATGTTTGTAGTTTATCGATAAATCTTGAGATAAATCGCTAAAGTTTTTATATAGCAAGTTTGAGAAAGTTGGTGAAAAATTAAATCGTAAACTATATAATATAAGAGCGACGATAAATTGAGCTCGAGATACGCAACGACGAGACAGTGCGGTAGGCGCTATATACGTGTACGAGCTCGAGGGCTCGCGCCTAAAAACAAAAGGGTCTGCAGTGGGATGAATAAAAAGGTAGTATCACGCGTCGGGAGCGCGTGCCTACGCAATCGAATGAGACAGCTCAACGACGTTCCCGAGGGGCAAGGGAGCTTGCAGCTCGTCAAAGGGGACAGTCTGACTCGAAGAGACGGTACTTCACGAGGAAGCGCAACAGGACGACGATGCAAGGGATTTATGGGTATACGTGAACAGCACAGACCGTTTTGAATGTAATAAAACTTTTTTTTGACAAAAAAAGGCTGTAGAAAGTACATCAAAAGTATGCAATTTTATTATTTTCACTCAAGATACTTTGTATTATCAATGAAGCCATAAAAATTATCGCTTTTTAACAGTAAGCCTTCTTGATGCACAAGAGTATATGTAACGTCAATAAAGCCATCTGGTGACGTGAGAATTCCCATAAATAACTTTAAATTATATGAAAATTCTCTTTGCGATCTCAGTCTTCACTTTATTACAAAATTCCGTGCGCCTACCCGCAATAATCGAACTTGCCGCATCTATCCATCACAATTTTCTTCGCTCGTCGCATATAATCCCAACGCGAGCACCTCGCGTCGCATTTGCATCTTAGAGAGAGAGTGAGGCTCTTCCATAGCATCGCCGTACAAGAAAAAGGCGCTGCCGGCAAAGAAACTAAGGGACACGACTCGAAATATTGATTTTATCGGTGCCTGATACCACTACTACTACTACTACTTCTACACTGAATGTTTCATGTCTGTCGAGCTCGTAAAGTGTGATTGCATTTTCCCTTATCTTTTACTCTGCGTCGTGTGCAGGCACAGCTCCCGTACTGCGTGACTAAAATACAAGCGCACGAGTGTAAAATAATGTGCCGCGCGTAGCTCTTGTGATGTTGAGCCAGTGCTTGGGAGGGTTTGTGGTTCCTATTAGTATTTATGAGGGATGATTTTCAGGGCTTTGTATCGGCCAGACACTTAATTTTCATTGCACATTTGTACAATGTACAATGCGATACGTTTTTCTTTTCATTTTTTTTTTTTATAAGAAGCGTCAATGACAATGCGTCGAAAATGATTTTTGGGAATGACGTAGGCTGAATATAAATGTATACATTGGAAAGATCAAACCTGGTGTGGGGATATTCATTATCATACATCGTGACTTGAAAAAAATCCAGAATCCACATTCACTTACCTGTAACAAAAGAAACAAGAATTGATTAATACATTGGAAAAATATGATCATTAATATATACTTATAATTAATGTATACGATAGGTAATAATTAATAAAAAAAAAAAAAAGATTCGAGATAAAAAAACGTTAAACTAAATCCAAAGCCGATAGTAGTAACTCAATCAGCAGAATTTGACAAGGTAGTGGCAATTAAATGAATTCGTCTTCAATGAATCTGCAGACCGAAGAGAAAGAGAGAGAAAGGGAGAGCAGACCACAAAGAGAAAGAGAGCCCTAACAACAGCGCATATACCGTCTACACAAGAAAAACAATCGATTTCCGCGCCTACGCCCGCACAATTAAATTAACCGTGAGTCGAGAGTGTATATATAGACACACGGAACCGCACCATCCCGCATCCGCAATCTCGAGATGCGGCCAGCAGAACTACCACTCCATTCCGGCTCTACACACATACACGCGCATCTTTATTTAATAAGGCCGCCCCGGGGTTCTCGGCCGTAAAAAGCTCCCACAACTGCGCGCCCCTCCCGTCCGATTATACCGAGCAGTGGCAGCGGGCGAGCGAGCACGACTCTCACACAGGCGGGGAGATGAAAATCAGGAGCTGATGTCCTGCTGCGCGAGAGTACCAGTATCACGGAGATGGAGAAAAATTGAGAGAACTGAGAGGAGGAGGAATATTTCTTCGTTTGGATTTCATTTGATTTTGATTTATCGCTCTTTCGCTTGTATATAAATCGATCGATAGCTTCCTTTATTCATGCGCTACTTCAGCTGTCCATTTTGATGAGGGAGTCGACTCTTTTGAGAAATGAAATACAGAAGCTTCGATAAGCAGATCTGTGGGTAGTTATGTACAATGGTTGACGGCTTCATTGACGTGGTTGACGGAAAACTCATCAAACTTGGAAGGTTAGATATAGGGTGTGACGTAGGGTTCGAAGAAGAAATGCTCGTTAGTGCATATGGATCGTCCAGCGATAAAAAATATAAGAGTATATATAAACTACAAATATTTTACTTTCAAATACCCATAGGTAGTTAAAAATAAATGTAAATATAACCACCGTATATTTATTTGTTTATTTAAATACGGTTTACAAAAATAGGAAAAAATGTGGTAGGTCTTTTTCAACCTGACTGCAGTGTGCAGCTCGAAAGACAGCCAAACCTCGACCAGAGTCAATCCTCCTCTCCACTAGCAAACATCTCGACCTAATTGATAAAAGATATCCCCCGCCTACGCTCTTACCTCCCCATAAAGCGTAGGTTCACGTAGACCCTCGATGCGATGCACTCTCGAGCGTATATATACACGCGAGTATCGGTGAATAGGGCGGTAGTCGCGCGCGCGCCGGTTCCCGCGATCCTCTTGACACAATGCGCGCGCGTGCGCATTCTGCACGGTAATGCAAGTCACGCGTGAGCCAGTAATGGGGAGCAAAGTCGCGTTTGGAAGCTCCGAGGCGAGGGAAAAAATGATGGTTGCTCGGGTTTTTCTTGCGGAGGGGAGTTGCGGCTTTGCTCGTCCGTTTGCTTGCACCAGTTCTTGTTAAGTAGAAGGGATATACCCAGCGGTAGAAAGTATTTCTTTAGTACGAAACTTGCTTTCTCGGAGGTAATATGCTCCAGGGAGTGGAGCATGATAACTTTTTGGGTAACCGAGGGGGTTGACGTTATCATTGATGCTGGCGTAAGATGCCAGGAGATATGTGTCTTGGTGGACCAGTTTTCCTCTGCGATGAAAGTAGACAGAATAAAAGCTTTCAGCAATATATGTACAGTTGTCTCTCTTTTTTGAATAAATTTCTTTTAGATATATATACGTATATGACATTACTACAACTTTGAAATATTAAACATAAATTTCAATTCGTCGACACAAACATCCTCTGAGCAGCTTTAATTCAGTCGAAGCAGAAAGTCAAACTTGCTGTGCTGCAAGCTCGAGCTTATTAAAGCTAAGAGACGCAACGTGTAGTTCGCAGCCACAGAAAGTTTAGCATCCGCACGGGAGTCGAGGAAAAAAAAGGACGTTAAACGCAATCTTCCTTTCTGCCTTTTAACCAAACTTGAAGCTCTCCCTTGGCTTGGAAGAAGAGGAAAACAGGCGAGAAAATTATATCCGCCAACACTTGCAGCTTTGCTGTAGAGAGTTTCATAGAGAAGGGACGAAACTTTCGCCCCCCTTGTCTCCCTCGTTGCTAGAAGACACAGACGAAGATGGAATAATAATAAGGAGCATAACGATACTTTCATCTTCTTTGGCTAGGGACTGCTGCACTCTTCTTAAATAGTTATCGCAGCTAACGGCCCCATCCTCAAGAGGAAAGTTTTTTCATCTTCATTATTTTTTTGATATTGCAAAATAAATAATGATAAACTTGAAAAATAATTTTTGATTAAATTATGGATGAGTCAACGAACCCCACTTCAGTCGAGAGTTATATATATATATATCCGAAAACTGAATTAAAACCTGAAAGCTCCCGATGCCATTCAGAAGTTTCGAATACAAAAATTTCAAATAGCTGTTTCCATTCGATGTAAACTTCCGCAAACTCGAGTTTTCTCCGCAAAATTTAAGGCACGTCTCTCTCCCTCGCCTCTCGCGAACTTTTTCGAAAATCTCCGAGCGTCTCTTCGGATACTTTCCGCTCGAGTGGCCAACTTTTTCCCTCGCGCTCTTCTCCTCCCTTGTCGCGAAAAGAAGAGAGCTAGCGCGCGCACGAAAAAAAAGTCGAGAGGAAGAAAAAAAGTAGTGAAAGAGCAGTGAGAAAACATCGAGTCTTTCCCTATTCTACTCTCTCTCTCTTCCTCTCTCTCCTCCTCCTCCCCCGGGCACGCGATAAGCGTACTCGGGAAAATCGGTCAACGACACCAGCGACGCGCGCATCGCGAAAACGCGCGCGCGATGCCTTCCGATCGTAATTAAGGTCTGAACTTTTAATGAAAGTCGAATGGACGCAGGGGGCTATAGGAAAGAGAGGAGAGTTTAGTCGAGAGAGCTGTCGACCAACTTATCGCGCCGCGGCTTCCTCCCTCTTATCTGCGACGAGAGCGGGTTAGCACTCTTCGTTCTCGTTCTCTCTCTCTGCGTATATGCGTGGCATATATACGGTACTTCTATGTACGTGTGCGCTGCTGCAACAGCGAGGTGAAGTACCTCGTTCTGAGCATTACGTAAGCTACGCGTCGCAACTGCTGGCTTTACCGCTCGCCAAAAGTCCTTACATTTTTCGCCTGGATTTGGGATTAAGGTTGCTGGTTTTATTTCAAAATACAAAATTATTCCTAAACAGCTTTTCATAGAAAATGTTGCATTTTTTCTAATCAAATAAAATTTACGTTTATTTATGCCAGTGTAAAAAATCATTATTTTATGGTAAAATTTATGTATCCTATATAAAATCCTTTTATATCTTTATATAAAATATATATTTATATTATGTATCCTATGTAAAATATAGGTAATGAAATCCTTTCTATACTGGCCAGTTAATAAACCTCTGTAAGTTTTCAACCCTACGATAAAATAAGCGCCAGACGCGGTATCTTTAATTTATCGAAAGCCATAAGAATACAATGCGACGGCGGCTACAGAAATTTTCCACGAGATGCGCAATCTGCATGCATACTGAGCACTGGCCGCGCACGCTATCAGGCACCGAGATTTCACGAAACTAAAGGGCTGCTCTCTCCTTAATTTTGGCACGAGGTACACGCTTTTCCCGAGCTGCTGCTGGTGCTGCTGCCTGCTGCAGGCGCGCACAGGCCATCGGGGAAACGCGCGTTATGGAGAGAGTAAGAGAGAGAGAGAGAGAAAGAGAGCCGGGAGTCCGTCGGTTGGCATGGCAACAGCTCCGGCGCGTCCCGGCGCTCGATACTAGACGCCGCCCAAATCCGCCAGGGCTGTGCGCGCTGCTGCTGCTGCAGCTGCCGCAAGAGGAGAGAGATCCTTTTTCAGCCTTGCGCTTGCTTTTTAAAGCTCGTTCTTTTCCTCTTTCTCGTCGCGAGCGGGGACTATGGGAAAACTTTAATTTCCTTTTTGCAGCGACCGAGATTTTATGCGTTTTTAATGGCTGTCGATCGTGCTGCACTACTCTCAGCTGAAGAAACGGAGAGGACTTCGCGCCCGATCGCTATCCTACGGGAATGATTTTTTCTGACTCTACCCGCGTGAACTTTACTGCAGGGTTCTTTGAAATTGTTGATTTCAGAGGAACGGCGAATATAATTATTGCTTAGAATAGACATGATTCTAAAATTTGAAGTAAATAGGAATTAGATTTTCACTGAAATTTGTTTTCATTGATTAATACTAATTGAACCTAAAGTTGATTTATTACTCAATCGATTAATACTAGGACATGCAGTAGTTGCATATCCCCTGAGGATTTATTACTCGCGATATTGAAATTCAAAGCGTTTAATAATTGCTTAATCCCTAAAATAGCCTGCAAGTTAAATTAGAAATTTCGCTTGGAATGCGTCCCCCTGTACAGTTCGCTAGCTTCGCAAATACCAAAGAGGACGTTCCGTTGGGGTGCTACGTGCTATTGACTCGCAGGGCGCGACCTGCAGTATATATGTATACATGCGCGTACTTGACTCGCCGTGCAAGAGGAGGAATTCGAATTTAAGAATTTCCTCTGCGACCATACAAACATGATCATTGAAGCGGTCTTTATTCAAATTCAATTAATATAAAAAGCCTAACAAATTCTTGAACGAACTAATATAATCCGAAATAGTACTTTAGTCATGAGAGAATTTAGCCATTTTTTAAGGACAAGTACAGTACAAAATATACAAATTTAATTGAAGACTGCGTTCCTTCAATCGTTTCAATTAAAAGAATTATTCGCATGGTCGTGAACAACCTTTTTTATTATTTTTCACAACTTCATGTTGTTTAGATAGCTTAAAATAATTAAAAATAATAACAACAATCTTTATTCAATTCAATCATCAACGAAATAAACTCTAACGAAGAAATCCACAACATGCGAAGGCGACTCACGTTTTTAGTCTTTCTCTCCTTCCCTTTTTATTCCTTTATCGGGGCAAAGCAAGCCGAACATCGTCGCGAGACACTCGCTGAGTCAGGCAGGCTTTGTTGCATTGAGAAAATTGTTTTTCCCCGGCCAGACACTGACTGTCTTCCGTCCCTTCGATTGGAAAAGAATAAAGCTATGGCAGGATACTCACGGACGAAGGATATGAGAATCCTCTTCCGTCTGCGTACACACCAACACAATAGTGAATATCGACTACGCAGCGCATTAAATAAGATTGAACCTTTCGAATTACAAGTTCTATTCCTTTTCATTTACTACGTATTATAATAATGACGTGTATTCCCTGACTACGACGACGGTATATGTGTCATCAGCCCCGCACAGAGGCAGCATAAAACATTGAATAATGTTCGCGCAATGAAAGAGCATGAAAAGCTCTTGGAAAGCCTACTTTTTTTAAATGTTCTCGTGCAGCACAGGCTTTTCCACTAGCAATGAAAAAAAAATTAAATTTTAAAGAGCACAGCCTGAAAAAGCCGATTCAAAAGCTCGCTCTCGCGCGGGCGCTTTCAATACGTAATGCAGCCTTTCGGGGTGTGGGTGACCTAAAAAAAAAAGAGCTTTTGCTCGAACGACTCGCACAAATATTTGCCGCGTGCAAAAGCATGAAACGCAACGAGTATGCGCTGCGGCACACTGACACGCGAAAAATTCATGCCGCAGAAGAGTGAGAAAGAGAGAGAGAGAGCATATACATGCAGGGCATTGATTCGAAAGCGCGCGGTTGCGAGGCGCATTTTTAATCGACGCGCCAGAACGCGCGCACACGTGAGACTAATATTCCAAGCGGTACGGCAGCTTCGCCAACTTTCGACAACTCGACGATGGAAAATGTCAAATGTAGGTGCACGCGCGAGTATGGCCGGTGCTGCTGTCTTTCCGCTACCGCGTAAACGTCGAGTATTTCCTTCTGGGATATTCGAAAACTGTCAGCCGAGTGAAAATCTGTTTTCTGAATTTCCACGGGTAGACGTCCGTCACGCGTTTATACTTGTTTACGGTTAAGCTGAAGCATTATTTCAAGAGAGAAAATTCGATGTTCCACGGCATAATTAAATTCCTAGTTTCAATTCAATATTTTCTCGCTAAACTTGGTAAATCTGTTGAGTGGGAATGCAGTGTATACTATGTATGTACAGCATGTTTAGCTAAGTGGTCAATAAATTTACAATTCACTGTCAAAAGCGCTCCTTTGATGTCACTAAAATTCAAGCACTGAACGATTAAATAGACGGTTGTGGTGAGTTAATTATTTGTCGACAGAGGGGAAGGAGGATAGAATTATAAAGAAGTACGCTATTTCATGTGGCTCCGAACAGTGAATAAATTATCGTTGGATTAGTGACGAACAGACTTAGCAACGAGTTGGACTTGTTTAATTATTATAGAAGAAGAACTTACTAACCGAAATCTTCAAAATAACTAACTTGATAATTAAAGATTAGCTTAAATCGCCTCGTGTATGCCAATTCAGGGAAATACCTAAAGGTAAATTCCGATTACACGAGTTGCCACATGTACAGATAATTAGTCTGATTAATAAGCTCGACAAGCGCATATTGCCACAATTAATTGGTCGACATATCGTATCCCTGTTTGATGATTGAAACTAATTTGAGTGGTGGCAATGTGCCGCACTGTTCAAGCTTCAATTTATAAGCTTTCATGTAATTTGGCACAGACTAAAGCAAACTCATCTGCTTCGTTGAACAGTGATTTTCAGCAAGTAATTTAATATTTCACTATCCTAATTGAAACAATTCACAGTTTCCTATAGAAACGTTTGCACAGTTATGATTGGCTTCTCGATCCTGAGGTAGACAGAGACGGTAATATACAACAACTTAAGAAGAAGGTGACTACGAAAAAGGTGAGTTAGCTTGAATCGTTCATCAATCATCGCGAGTTTGGCAGAACCGACGGCTTGATTAATTAACGACGTACGCTTGCGGGTCTGCCGCGAAATTAATCATCGGTTGCGCGGCGCGAACTTTGGCAGGTAATGTAGGCAATTCGCTCAATCTGCCGATAATCTCAATGACTTTCCGCAGACGGTCGATCAACCGAAAAGAAAGAGAGCCGGAGATAACAAGGGAACGGCTTATGAGAGAGAGTGAGAGAGAAGGAGACGTTCAACAGTTTTGGCAAGGAGCCAAGGCTTTTCCTTCGAGTCTGATTAGTTTGTAATTGCGTATTGTTCGGCTTCTCCGAGACGACGCGGTTAAGGAGGAAGGGCGGAGCATGCGCAAAGGGAGCGTCTCCTTGCTACCGTGCACCTACCGAGCGACGCCATGAAATTGAGGGACGAGTATACTCGTGGCTTTGTCGCCCGAGATATCCATGGATCTTGGAATACCCTTTGTTACAAGATACTCTGTGAAATTCAGATGAATTATTATTTTATTTTGATCGCTATAACAGCGAATCAACGTTATCCACAATTATTGACAAACTGAAAAGTTAAAATGCAATGGGGAACATAAACGACACTTTTCTGCGTGATTTGATTCAACAGTGTGAATACCGCACGTAGAAACAACGATCGGGCGTGGCGTCGCCGCGATGCATCAACAATAATCTCAGTTTACCAAAAAATAGCCGCGCCGCTCGTCGATGTATACATCACACACTGATCCGCACCCGAAACCAGATATTCTCACTGCGTATAGGTAGAGACGAAAAGACGCATCCGCACTTTTTGTTTCTTTTTTCTGATACTTCTTTACAAGTCATTGTACATGGCTTGCCTAACTACCTGTTTACCTCTGGCGCTAACTATAAACATTTTCAGTTTCCTTTGATACTCCAGTAAAGAATTAAAACGCCTTTCTAAATTATAATACTATTGATATAGAATTTTTCATCTATTTAATTAAAATAGAAACATTTAATAGCATCAGCTTCAATAGGCCACTACAGCTATACACAAGCATACGATACGGAATTCTCGATTGATTTTCTATAAACCAATTACCGGTAGCAAATAATTACGTGGAAGTGAACTCGAGAAGCCAAGTTTTTATTTTTGTCAGGCTTGTCAAGTGAAGCGATTAAAGTTTGATTCGTTAGAGGTCTCTTGAAAACGACGGCCAAGGAGAAGTGAAAAGTATTAAGTTTCGCGGTGGCTATCTTCAGACACAAGAGGAAACGGCGAGTCACCAACTGCCGCGTATAATAAAAATCAATAGGAAGGAACGCTCGCGCAACTGTTGGTGGTAAAAAAAAAAAGTTGATTTTTTTTCTTTCTCTCTTTCTTTCTTTATTGCTACACGTTATAATCAAAGGCAATTATGCCTTTTATAATTTACCAACACGTTGTAAATTGAATGCAGGTAATAAATGTTAGTCGCCGGGGAAAATCAAACAAAGAGCCATGACAATGGAAGTGCAGCGTGCACATACACACAGAGAGCGCGTAGTAACCTCCCATGTAATAATTCAACCTACCTACTTGAAAAGAGAAAAGCAGAGAAGTGAAGTCTGAATTTATATACACTACTTCCCCATCGAGCGCGCGCGCGTGAACTTGATACGAAAAAGTCTCGCCTACGTGTATATATATATATATACACACATCAGCCAACGCTTAAAGAACGAGGTAAGCGCGACCGACGAGCTGGAAATGAAGTCTTAACGTGTCATCAGCCGGTAGAGCACACGTAATATGCACGTACGCTAAGTGGAGAGAGAAAGAGAGAGAGAGAGAGAGAGAGAGCAAAAGAGTCAGTCGCGCCGGTGTGACGCCAGGAAAAAGCCGGCCGTGACCGTGACGCGACGTCGCGCCACACCTGAGCCATCTGTCTCTCTCTCTCCCTCCCGTTGTTCGCATGCTCCCGCCCTTTCCTTCCTTCCTCTTTCCCTTTCTCTTCCCCTCTTTCTCTCTCTCCCACTGTCTCCCCCGCGCAAGCGTGAGTCATAGGCCACTACGAGATATACTATATATACGAGGCACGCGGACTTTCTCGCGGTATATATGTCTGTATATGAGGTGAGCGGGGTTCAATGGAAGCTTTTTTTTTAGTTCGGTATATAGAGTTGCAACGGCGAGTCGAGGCTAATGAAGCTGTTTCGCGAGATAAGAAGTAATTGAGGTTTGGCTTCGATTTTTTCGAGTACGTTGATTGAACGTTTATACGATGCGGTAGATAGATTGCAGTCAATAGGAAACCTTTCTTGATTATCCTCTCGTGTGTCTATAGAAAGCTTATCTAATTTCCTCATCATATCTCTTTTTTATCCTCGTACGATTAAAATCTTATAACAATAAAGGTAAATCGTAAATTAGAAGTAACAAAAAGAAAAAGTCAAGGGAAGCTGAAAAACTGTAATATAAAGCACGTCTTGGCAATCTCTTGACACGCATATACCCGTGGCAAAATCGACGTAAGTCTATATTATTCGCTCACGAATGTATATTCGTGAAAGGCCGGCACCGAACTGAATAGAGCGCGAGCTGCGGTTAAGTGCTGCGAGAGCTTTTCGCAGCCAAGCGTATAAAAGTTTTCATCGTGGTATGACGCACCCCCGGTGGTCGAGCTTGCGGAGAGCTTTTTTTCACCTGCAACACCTGCTGCTGCTGCTACTGCTATACTACCGTTACCGTCGACACCCGGATTTACAACGCAGCGTGCGATATTTCACTCGCCCCTTTCGCCTCGGCGTCTTTAGTAAGCGCGAAAGGAAAAAAAGAAAGCAGGAGAGGAGAGAGAGAGAAAATTACTCGAGGTTGTTAGCGCGCGTGAGAAGAAAAACGCCGACTTCATGCCAGGGATGTGGAGAGCTCTGTGGTTATACCTTTCCTTTTCATTCCTCTCGCTTGAAAAGATTCAACAGCGTGTACTTCGAAAAAATTTTCGCGAAATATTTATTCACAGTTACAACACTGCGTATACCATTTAATTTAAAGAGATGGTTTGCTTGAAGTATACAAGCAAGTTGGTATGTGTTGATATTAGGAGCAAGTCAGTTAGTTGAGTGATTTAATGAATCGTGGTTTCAGAGAAACTTCATTGACCAGTTAACAGCGTAATAGGTTAACATACCGAAAACCCATAATATTATTGAAAACTCATATGCCAGCCATTATGTGAACCTTGAAAATTGGCTTTTCAATTAAAAATTACTAAAAAAAAGCTATATTACTTATTAAAATTCTCCACCCAGTGAGCAAAACTATTCGTTCCTGTTAAATTTTACAACCTCGCTATAACTGAATTTACGACCACATACTCGAACAGATCTAATCGCGCCTTTACAAAGTCGCAGTGTGCAACAACTTTGGGAATGGCAACCAAGTAAGGAGTCGAGAAGTGCGCTCGCAACGCGACAAGAACCGGTGTTGGAAGCTGCAACCCACCCGTTTTCCCCCCATCATGCGCGTATTTAATCACACGTGCGACGCGCGTGCGCGCCTACGCGTACTTCAGTCTGCTGTTGCTTTTCGTAAAACGTTTTCTACGGAATGCAGAACGTCGATCTTTCTTCAAATTGCTTTATTAGGTGCGAAAGAATGTGGAGTGCAATCAACGCGGTTATCGTGTATAAATTTTAGTATATTAGAAAGATCAAACCTTTAATCAGACCCAATATTTCTCTCTTTGCGGTAAATCCACAATCAAGCTCGACTTACCTGTAACAAAAAGAAAGAAAAATTTATTAATATACATCGGTTTTGTGAATTTTTAATTAGATGTTTAAAAGGAAACAAAGTGTAGAGGTTAATTAAAAAAGTTCCGACCCTAAAGGCGGTTCGTAATTAAAAGGTGCAACTATTACTTAATTTACGATATCGTTTTAATTAACAATGTTCTTCGAAACTCTGCGAACGAGCGAAAGTGCTTTCATGGCAAGCGCAGGAAGATATATCTACATCGATTCCTTTGTCTGCGAGCTGCAGAATTGAACAGCCGACTATAAATAGCCGACATCGAAATTATTCAGCGCATTCGACGATGATCAGGCCATAAATATTCCATCGCTGTATATATGACCGAAAAGACGATTTCGGCATTCTACTCTCTCTCTCTCTCCAACGTTTCCGCCACGCCGCAAGGTACTGAATAAATCAAGATCAAAGCGTTCTTGTATCGGCACTAATAATAACAACCTCAACCTCAAAAAAAAAATGAAACAACGAATCGTTCGACTTTTTCCCATGTGCCTTCAAGATAAACTCACCCCTCGGTCAATTTATGCGCGCTTGTGTGTACTCGGCAGGCAATGCAAAATTTTTCGGGTGGGCGAGATGTTTCTCGTTCAGACTGTTGTAAGGCAACCAACGGAGATGAAAAGGTTTCGAAGCATTAATATACATTACTACTAATACCAAAGTGATGTGTATATTTTATAGTATTTTCTATATTCCCATTACATTGTTTTGCGGTGAATTAAAAAAAAAATAGCCTCGACGAAAAAAGACGCGTCTCGAATATATACGTATATTCTTTCCTGTCACATGCAAGTGAAAGAGAGAAAAGCCACAGCGCGTGCAAAAGCTGTCACGTACTCTGTTGCCTCTCCTAACGAGAAAAGCCTCTACCTCCTTCGTATCTTCCCGGTAGCGTACAATATCCCGACTCTCTTTCTATCTCCCTCCCTCCTTTTCTCTCTCTCCCTCACCCCTCGCAATCTTCTCGACCCGCTATTTCTCGCCAGAGCCGGCGAAAATTGCTTTGACACCTTGGTTGCTGCAGCTGCAGGGAAATCGAGTTACCGGCGCTGCTACGCGCCTGCGCGCTTCTCAATAATCTTCGCGAGAAAAGCGCAGACGGGACAAAAAATAAAGAAGGAGAAGGAGATAGAACGTTTCGCTAGGAAACAAGCTTTTTCTTTGTTAATTTCAGCGCGAGACAAACAGGCGTATTTGTTTGTCTGGTTTTTGTTACATCAAGTTGTGGAATTGTGTGGAGGGTGGAGTAGTGAAGGAAATTAATTAACCACCGCATTGATTTTTCCTTCCTGTATTTAAGTAAACGCTTTTTTTAGACTATTGGAGTAAATATTGTTGATGACCGTTTCAATTTGTGGGAACAAAAACACTGTGAATTACGAAAATCTACTCTGCATTGTTACAAGAAAAATTTGTATTATGTTTTCCATCAACAAGATTTGTCCGAAAAATAAAAATTAAAGTGTAAATACAAAGTGAATTTTTCAGAAAATGTAAAGAGAAAATGAGGGACTGCACATTCAACTGCTAATTAAAGGTATACGCTTTGCGTCTCTGACACTTTCTTCTGTGATATTATACAAAGGCATGCTGAGAATTTTATGCACGATACACTTTTTTTTTTATGTCAAGTTAGCACAATGAATATAAACTTTACAAAAGAGAGGATACATTTTCATAACTGCAATTAAAAGATTATGAAATACGCTAGTTTTTGTGAATTACTTTAAAATTGTTTCGTTTTATTAAGGCTTTAAAATTTGGTGTATATTCGCATGAAAGCCTCGCAACTTTAGAACGCGTATAGGGAAACATATGCGGCAGTATATTAAATTTTGTGAGCACTGTGAATTTTACAATGTTGAAATTAACTTTCAGTTAAGAATTTGGAAATTTTACTCGAATAAAGTTTGGATTAAAAATATCATTACACTAATTTGAATATATTTGAATTGATCATTCCGGAACCTTATCCTTTCTCGACTATTATATGCAGATGACAATGCAGCCCATTCCCAAAAACAGATTGAAACCAGAGCTATATCCGACCTACCTCGGTCCAGCTTAATCAGAGAATCACCGGGAAACTTACTATACGAAAGTTCGCTCGAGAGAAGGAAGGCATTCAACTTCAGACAGCTTGCACGTGCGCGCAGCCAAAGTCGCGAGAGAAGACGAAGCTCGACGGTAGCAGCAGTGGCGGCACAGCCCGAGATGTTATCGATTAGACGCGCTGCTGCCACTGCTACGCTCCCGGGCGGTATACGCCCCCGCGTTGCAGCTCACAAGAGAGAGAGAGAGCCGATTACTACTACCGGCAAATCGCACACCGGCCCAACTTCCGAGCCGGCCAAGTGGCTCCCGAGGAGAGAGAGAGGCTTTCATGGCCCATCGACATTCCGAGAATCGAGTCGCGCTTCATCTTTTTCTTCCTTTTTCAAGGAGATCGAGAGCCAGAGCAAGCGTAGGAGGTGGAGGTGGTGCTCGTGCGCCGGAGAATGGAATTTAATTCGGTTCGAGTGCAACGCTCTTAGCCTCTTGTCACCTGAGCATTTTTTTGTAAACGAAAACGCCCATCTCAATACTTCTTCACACGTCGATGTGTTTGAATGGTAGTTTAAAATATAGTTAGAGTATTTTAATAGGGCTGTGAGAAAGAAAACTTCTAACGAATCTTAATGAATATTTAGTAACTAATTATTATTAATCTCTCGCTAATCAGTCAGTAAGATTCGGTATTAATTGACTGCTGTTTGTCAACCATATTTTAAACGAATTTAATTTTTACCTACAAGGTCAATAAACTTTCAGTTATATAACAAACTTCAGAAATGGTTCACTTAAACCTTATCTCGTTAAATTCATTTGCATAATCTACACTTTTAACGATTCCATTTCCATCGCAAAAAATAAAGCGAAATTACCGTCCCATTAAATAATGACCCTCGTAAAGTCACCTCACGCCTTTATTTCAACAAGGAAACAGAGAGCGTGCAGAGTCGAAAAAGCGCGTGAATCACAATCACAGCGGCAGCTTTTAGGGTTTGGGACTCCAAAATTGCCGGGAGTAAAAAAGAGAGAGAGAGAGAAAGAGACCCGACACGTCACCGTGTCGCACGAAGTAACGTGCACGTTACGCGCAAACTTATTTACGATCTCGTAAAGTGGCGCGCACACGCGCGAGAAGAAGCCATGAGGGCAAAGACCAAGAGAGAGAGAGAAAGTTCGTCGGTCGAATCTCTGGGGATGATAGTGCACGATTGGGCAAATTTATGCGGCGGCGAATCATATACGTGGAGACTGGGTTAATAAATTAAACGCGTTTATATTTGGCTTGGTCGCTCCCTGTATAATGAGCGTACACGCGCGCTCCGAGCGTAGGACACGTACGCGACGCTTTTTACAGTCAGGCACGCTCGAGCTGTATATATGTGTCCCGGAGAAAGTAATTAGATGCGAAAAAAAATTAATGGGTCGATCATGCGGGCGATAGGCGAAATTTTAATGCGACTGTCCCCACGAAATTAAAAATTCCCACAGGCACTGTTATAAGATGCTCTTCTTTGGACGTTACGTCATTCATACATAAAGTATGTAAGCTTGTTTGCAAAAAACAGTGTAATTAAAATTTTGAAGTAGTTTTTAACTGCTATAAACAAAAAGTACTTTATTTCGAGCAGCTCGCGTTAATTAAATAAAGTAATTCCAGGCTCAATAGTACTTCATAAAGAACACCATTAAAACCTTTTTTTTTTTCAATAAATTCATTTAACATCATCCCTTGAACAAGAGTATAACCGGCAGAGAATATATATTTTGTGATGCACTAATGAAATAATAACAAGTAAAAATTACAATAAAAATTTACATTTTAAAATATGAAGCATACTGTCTGTGCAGAATATTGAAAGCCATGGTATATACAACAATACATTATTATAGTGGAGAGCGCGCAGATAGAGCAAAGTTGAATAAACTTGAGCGACTCGGGCGTGACACTCGGGTGTTATCCCGTACGCGACTAGACGCGGAAGCTATATGGGAAGGGACGACGGCGCATGTACGCGGACGCGGAAAGCTCGGTGTGAAAAGCCGATAATTACGAGCGATAAGTGCGTGACGCCGGGACGTTTGGTAGAAGGGCGAGTCGAAACATATACATTGCGAGAGTCGAATGAATTTCAGCCGCGAGCGGGGGCAGGGTCACGAGCCGACGGCGCGGACAACACGCATCCGGGAAGTTTGGGCCGTTGAACCGCGTAAATAAAGCCAACAATGGGGGAGACGCGACGCCGCCTCGCGATTTCGCGGCGCCATTTCCTATATATACAAGAGCGCGTGTGTGCGAAAGAGAGAGAGAGTCTAGATATACCTGCGCGCGACAATGCCGAGCGGCGAAAATTACTCTCCCTCACGCTTGACATTTCATTTCGGGCACCTCGATTGCCTCTTTTATCGTTTCTTTTTAACCAGCGCCGACTGATTTCAGCTCGTTTCCCTCTTTTTCAGCGGCCACGCTGGCGTGTGAAAGGTGAATGAAATTAATTTGCCACTTTTATGCTTATCGCCTGTAGAGAGTTTTAAATGCTCGTTTCGGTTTTAAACCCTCCCTGCTTTGGCATAAAAGCCTTTGATAAATTAATTTTAAACGAGCATTATTACTATAACGACGAGACCTGTAGATGCACAAAAACTTTATATTACTTTTGAAGTTATAGAGAGGAATTATAATAAATTAAATTGATAAAATAAATTTCAAATATTTTATTTCATATCCGTCAATGATAAAAATTTCCTTAGCTTACAGCACCCGTACAAAACGACGACAATTTCCTATAAATCCTTTGAAAACATTGTCAAATGAGTAATAAAATACTCGTTTTTTTCCATCATAAATTTCAATGTATTGCGTATATAAACTCAGGGCACACAAAGCCACAAGCAAAATGAAAATACCTCGGAGCAAAGAAAAAAAAATGAGAAAAAAAATGAAAGAAAAAAACGCACTTTCAGGGGAAGAGCTGAAAAACGAGGTACTTAATAAGTAAATCGAGGGACAGAGAGAGGGAGAGAGTCGACGCTGGGACACTGCGATGACGCGGCAGTCGCATAATTCAGTCGCGAGCCGTCGCCGCCGCCTCTCGGCACTCCCTTGCGCGCGCGTCTGTAAAAAGGACCCGCACACGCAAATCCAGGGACGGCACTGAAAGTGCGGAGGAAGGGAGAGAAGAAGAGAGAGAAAGAGACGAAGAGGAGAATGAGAAAAAGTGAGCGAGGCACCCAAGGGGAATTTCCAATTAGTGCAACTGGACCTCCGCGAGCGGGAATCGCCTTCGAGAGAGAGAGAGAGAAAGAGATGCTCTTTCCGACGCGAACGCACCAATCATTTCAGGCTAAGTGTCGGGATGTCTGAGTCTTGGCACTTACTTTATAATTCAATTTCACAATGTTTTATCGAATCATTTCAGGAGAGCATCATGTCATTTATGGCCAATTGCATCTTTAGCAATTCGAAGATTTACACGTTGTGTACAATTTTACAAAGTATGTGAGAATCCAGAGAGTAAATTGTTATATGCTCAGTTCTGTGAAATAATTTCATTGAATTTGCAGAGTGCATTCCGCTTTAATCAACAATAAGTGATATGAAGTAATTTCTCAGAATGTCGTAAGGACTTTGATAAAAATAATATCGGTTTTAAGTAAACATTGTCAACGTGTAGTGTGCGTGTGTGTGTGTGAAACATAACACAAATAATTGTACATTCTAAATTTAAAATATTCTACTAAAAATATATCAGCACAAAATAGCGATTCACAAAGCCGTATAGGTGTGCATTCGGTCTCGTCTTATCAATATTAAAATCGATATAAATCGTGAATATTTTGCATCCGTTTAATAAAATCGACAGAGCTAACTCTTCCATATTGAACGAGACAAACATAGCCGATAATTGTTCGCTCGCGCGAATTCCCCTGAAAGCGGATAACCAAGTTGCGCGCATTGAATCGAACCGCGAACGTATGACGACGTTTCTCCTCCCTCTACAAACTCTCGTCTTCGTTTTCTCCTGTGGTTTTGCACCAAACGAAAGAGTTTACACGCGCACATGTGCGTCCCTATCGGCCGCCCAACATTGGAAAATAAAAAGAGATCGCTGAGTCAATTATCATCATTTCTCTGGGATTTTCTTTCGTGCACCGGGGAATAGAGAAACGTGTAGAGTGATGGTTGGGTTATCTGCTCGGTAATTCGTTTTAGCGGAGAGAAAAAGCACCTGGCAATGAAATTAATTACGTCAGAGGCGCAGCAGCAGCATCAGCCGTCCGTTCATTACATAAATCTGTACCCACTTGTGAGAGAGCTTCAGAAAATTTCTCTTCTTCAGTATTGATTTTTAAGTACGAGAACAGTTTTTTGTAAATGATAAGCTATGACTGTTGGTTACTAAGTGGATTTCAAAAAGAAATTTGATTATTTTAAATGAAGAAGTAATGTGGGTATAGTCATACGTGTAGTATACAAGGAACATCAAACTATAATCAATTAAAATGATTTAACAAATGAATTTTCTTTTATAAAGGATGATTGCGCGTATTTTATTCGACGTAGAGATTTTATATGAGCATTTCATAGGTGAAAAATGCGGTTTTCATCAACACGCACACACACACACAGCCATCACAACAATCCGGATTAAGTTTCGCCTCGGATAAGATATTCTTCACGCTCTCGCAATAAACCGGGCACAAAAGGTCCTACCACCATAAAAACTGTCAGAAAAAGACGAGTCGCACCGCGATGTGCACAGGCTTGGGGTATAAAGAAGAAAAAGAAACATTGCAGACAGCGGAGGCGAAACAAGACAACATGCAGGGTGAGCATTATCTGGCAGCGGAGGCGATAAGTGATGCGAATAATATCGAGCTCGATGGTGAGCAATAAACATAAACGGTGTGGATCTGCTGCGATCGCCGTAGTAGAGATAATTCCAACCGAAGAGAACAGACAAGCAAGCCTGGGCAAAGTTTTTCAACAGTTCGCACTGTACGCGCGAGGCGTAGTATCTTTTCTCCAACGTGCGCAGAAACACGACGGGCTGAGTCACTCGATTCATTGCCACTCTCTTTCTACCGCCTGCCTTTTTATCTCTCTTTTCTTGCCTCTCTTTCTTCGCTTCTCGCGCGTATAAAGCACCATACGAGTGAACACTTTTTCGTCGTTTCATTACACGCTTTCGTTAATTTTTTCACTCATTCTATACGGATTCTCTTCTTCATTGCAGTGTTGGCTTCTCGCGGCTGTTCATTTTTCGAGTGAAAAGGAAAAAGTTTATTATTTGCGTTTCATTATTTCGTTTTCTTTTTGTTTTTGTATAACAAAACTTTAAGTGTACACAAGCGCATGTTCTACTTTCCTGATTCTGCGAAAAGCATATTATGAAGTTTATTAATAATCATTCTCTTAACGAGTGAAAAACAAATATGCAGTAATCAATAGTGGACTAAAAATAAATCAAAACCCAGTAAGAAAACAGTAGGGTAAAAAATGAAAATACAGAAACAAAAACAAAAATTTTTGTTAACTATAGGTATATGAAAAATTACTACACCGCATTTTAACATTTCCTGTAAAGTGTATATTTTTCTTTTCCTTTATATAGTTGTTGTTGTAAAACTTTGTGTAATTTTTTACAAAACTACCTTTGCAATGCGCGCAAGCGTGAATTTCCGCATGAAACGTTGCCTCGTTAAATTCCACATTTTCCCGGTAGTAAGTTTTCTCTCATCTAGCCGTATAAACTTCTACTAATTTTCTCGATCAGCGTCCCTCTCCCTTCGCGGAAGGCAACAAAGAGACCACAAAAACTTCCGGCGCCAGGCAAAAAGCTTTGCGAGCGCGAGCGAAGAGAGACGATTAGCTCTCGGGCAAAAAGAGAGAGCAAGTAATCGCCCTCGCGGTGATGATATATCTCTTGCGACACTGGATTTATTGCAAGCGCGAGATATATCGACGCGGACGTCTCCCAACGTGCACCACTGCAGCGAAAAACAGAGCTCTTACTCATCAACGTCTCGATAGCTGTGCTGAATGTCATATTGAATGTATTGCTTATACTTCTTTGCGCGTTTTATGCAATTAGAAAATACAACTACTATTTTCCTTATTTAAAAAACGAATTTCTTTGTAAGTCTCTCCAAGGTAACTACGTCATTCATACCCAAATACAAATTAGTACTCGAGTTCTACAATGCACTTGGCCAACAAAGACACAACAATAGCCGTACAAAGAGTTGTAATTTATCAATAAAAGGCTATCAAAGGAGTATGCAGCATGACTTAATTCATCATCCGGTTGGTGTATCGGATTATCGTAGGCTCTTTCTCTCTCTCACCCCCAAGACGAGAGGATCGTATCTCGCGCCACGCCTGACTTTGAAATCCGCGATCGATCTGGCGCTTCCCAGATAAGCCAACGAAGAAAGAGTAAAAGAGAGAAAGTTGAGACTACGGGGAATCAATCCGTGCGTAGAACTCGCGTCTTACCTCGATCAGAGGCTCCTCCTTGGCGACGTCTCCATTCTTCGGCGTGGCCTCGCGCACCGGTTTGCTCTTATCTTTCCTGCCAAAGCTGATCGACCTCAAGGACCACTTCTTCTTGGACTGTAATCACACAAATCGAGAATAAATAAAATATATAGGCTTTATAAACTTTACATACACTGGTTTACTAAAAATTAACGTGTGATAAGAAAATAACATTTTCTTTTTGCCGTATAAAAAAAAAGAAATGACATAAACGATTAACAATATTAGTACTAAAAAAAAGTTAAGAAAAAACTATAAACCTAGTAGTAAATACATATTTAATAAAGCAGAAAAGTAGATTCGTGGAAAAACGTTCATCGACTCGAACGCACATATATAGAGTACGAGCCACGAGGCGCGCACCGGCCGGCCGGCGTTATCGATCGGCGACGGGTCGTTGCTTACGCCCACGCGTGGCACACGTGCCTCCGCGCGCCAACAGGAAAGAGAGACAGAGAGATAGCAGCAACGTACCTTATCCTTCTTTTTGGCCTCCTTGGTGTCTGGCGACGTGGCGGCGTTGGGGGTGGCAGGAGTGCCATCCTCAGTGGGCGTCGTTGCCTCGGCGGCTGCTGCCGGCGCTGCTGCGGCCTCCGTTGTAGCAGCTTCCGCGGTGGCTGCCTCGCCTGCGGCTGCCGGCTCGGCCGGCTTGGCCTCCTCCTTCTCCGACGCTACTGCTGCCTCCTCGGGCTGCTTCTGCAAGAGAGAAACCGACAAATAGCGTTACTCCTCGTGTCTCTGTGTACGTGTCTCACGGTTGTAAAGAGGTTATATGAGATTATTTTTAATTCAACGTTTTTTTTCTTCTTTTTTTCAACTACAGAGCGTAGAGATACACTTTTTTTACCTTGGCTTTGTTCTTTCGTTTTCGAAGGAAGGCATACTTGTTACCAAAGCCAAACTTTAGCATGCTTCCTCGTTAAGTCGCGATGCGACTCTTTCTCTGATACAACGAATTTTCAATGTCAGAGTGAGGTTAGGAGGAGGTAAACAAAGGATTATCTTAACTGTCACTTCTCCGTTTTATATAAGTATATAGATATTTTCTCTCCGTATTTCAAAACGAGCACGAATCAAGAGTTACATGTTAATACTTCTCTTATATTTTTCCTTTTTTCAAAAACTGTTCCACAACCTTTCAATTAAAAAGAGTCACTGCGACTATTCTGCGTATCCTATACCGGCGGGCAAATCAAATATTTTGAAAGAGCGCTGGCGATACTGTATCCATGTGAATATACATGTAGAAAGTGTAAACAATAGATATAGGTATAGTGTATTCCAAGCACAAACACCGAGTGATTTTATAACCGTAGCAGTTTATCAACATGTTTTTGAGGCGTAACCCTAAGATATACAAGACATGCTTATAAAAAGCAACAATCATCGACTTGCGAGATATTCTCTATATAGTCTACCAAATTTTTACGAATGTTTTTTTTTCTAAATTACAATAATCATCCCTCAACTGTAGCAAGTCTAATCGTTGCTATTCTCGCAATGCATGAAATGAAATTTTTACTATCCGTTTAGGAACAGAAGCTGTATCTTCGTTTTGCATCCATTGAATTCCTACTATAACGGGCCGGACAAAAAGGAAGAGCAAGCGAGTGCGCAAAAAAAACGGACAATGAAGCTCAACTGTCGATACGTCAGCGGTATTGTGCCAGGCAGACGATATTGTTTTCCCAGCCGGGCTCGTGCCTCCTCCCTCCCTACTCCCAATGCCCCCCCCCCCCCCGCCGTACTGCGTTGCACTCGCGCGCGTCCTAGCGCCCCGTTACGAAAACTTTATTCTTTTTATTTTTCAGATCGATGCGTAAACCCCGAGCTCTCTATTAACGTGTTGAAAAATACCCAGTGAAATCCAACCCCGAGAGGTGCAATACGTTTTTTTTTTTTTTTTTTTTTCAAAAAACGCGAATTTTGTCGAGCTACATTTCACATCGAAAATTATATATTTTTTTTTTTTTTTGAGTAAAAATAATATTTTACGTATTCCACGTAAAAATAATGTTATTATGTAATACAGCGAGTGCATGTTTGCGAAAAAAAAATGAAAAAGTGTATGTGATGTAAGGTATATATATAGGACACAGCAAACACTAATAAACGAGATTGATACATTCTCGATAAGGATGAAATAGCTCTTGTTCCGCTAAAACTAACTCAAACAGAGAGCTAGTCCATCATCTTTATTTTATTAACTCCCCCCCCCCCCCCCAACGATAACGACCTGGCGCCATCAATATAAATAACGATTCCATTAACTCACGGTCTTCTCCTCGATCGTCGCCCTGCACGCACATCAGGCAGTCGGGCAAAAAAAGCCGTCGTCATAATCGAGCTCGTGATTTATGTAAGGAAATCGCTCTCTCCTCGCGCTTTCCATGCCGGCGGCCACGAATATATAGTTCACCCTCCCTTCTTCTCCTCCTCATAGATAGCATCACATAGACGAGGAGGATTGTCGTAAAATATCGCTCATTTCCGCGAATGGCCTCATCTCCCTAAGCCCGGAAACTCGTTTCAAGAGTATATACCCGCGGCCGCGAGAGAAGCCGATCTCTTCTGCGCGCACGGCAAACAGCGATCATCGTCAGATAATTGCCCGGAGGAGTCGCCGCGAGAGTCGATCGACATTGGATCACAAAGGAACGAGATGTGGACCCCAGACGTCGGACGAACGGACGGACGGATGGATAGATAGATAGATTGTAGCTGAGATAGATTGAAGCGAGCGAGAGAAGAGAAAATCTTGGGGGGAGGGATTTTGTGATTCGAGGAATCGAATTTCCCATTCCAAATGGGATTTAATTTGCTGCTTGAGAGCGATGGTATCGGGTTGCCTGAGATGTCGAGAGATTGTAACGGTATTCAATCAGCTCTTTGTCGGCTCGTCAAATCACGCGACATTCTCCATTTTTTTCTCTTCACTCGATCCAATATTTTTATAAAACAAGATTAATAGCTCGTCTTTCACTCCCCGACTGAAACGCTATTTTCTCAACGTTAAATCTTCTCTTTTGTACTTCTCGGTATAAAAGATGATTTCATTCGTTCACGGTCGAAGATAAACAAAAACGAAAAATTCATCGTGCTGCAAGGAGGATACATAAATTTTTCGTGCATTTTCATGAAGTTGGCGAGGCACCTTCTCTCTCTCTCCTCTTTGTCCCGTCAAAAACAAAAAGCAGCGAGCCGCCCGCGCGCAAGAGCCGAAATCCAACACAAAGAACAATGGACGTGGATGGAAATTGAGAAAGAGAGAGAAAGAGAGAGAAAGAGAGAGAGCGTGATCCGGCAGATGCGTTCATAAAGAGGCGAAGACGATGTGTGCCGCAGCTCGGTATATAAGTCCAAAGGTCAAAGGCCCGAAAAAAAACAGAGCCGAACTCACACACGCTCACGCTCTCGAGACACGCGGAGGAGCAAAAAAAGAGTCACGCGTACACACGTACGCACGCACGTCTATGTGTGATCCTCGTATACTGGGCGAGGGAGCGATAACCTCGATCGATTAATCGATCGTGGCGGCGGCGGTGGCAAGCCATTAACCTCCGGCTACTTTTCGGCCTGCCGAGCAGCAATTTCGAGTCATTGCCAGCAGCTCGCAACCCATTACTCGAGAGCGTACATTCCTCGATATATATATATATATATATATATATATATATATGATGCGTCCTTTTACGAGGGTTTCAAAACATTTCCCAATAATAAAAGCTCTCGGCGGTGCTCGCGCGACGACTCGATTACGCGCGTGCGCCTGCCCTGTCGACTTCGGTATATAGTACACACAGTATTATTGTCGCTCCCCTCTCGCTTTATCGTCGCTTCTTTTTTCTCTTTCTCTTTCTCTCTTCGCTTCTTTGTGCAGGCGCGCGCGTCTCGCATATTAAAATTCCTGCGGCACTTGCGCGTGAGCTGAAGAATCGCGGCTAAAGTTACGAACGTAAACAAGGGGATTCTTTTAATATCGCGCTTCTGCGATATATAGACTTGTTTGCTATTATACATGCGAAGTATAAAACGAACGATGAAAGGCATTCGATGGTATATATAGCGCGGAGAGACGACAATTCACTTTTTTACCGAATAAATGTAATCGCTGAGTAAATAGAATTCAAAGCAAACGAACGACGAAACGCCAAGTTTTGTGATAATTGTGAAGAATCTTGCGGGAGTAGAATGAGTATCAGGGTAAACTTCCAAGACAGACATAATTAACGTAATGATATTGTTTCGTCGTGTAAACAAACGCGGAAGTCGGGCGCGAGGCGCAGCAGCTTCCCTTTCGGAATCCGCTTAATTAAGTTTAATTTTATCTCGGCAAAATGAAATTAGAAGCTTGAGAAAGTTCTAAGAAAAGCCTGACCGGTGTGTATATATAAAGCTTATAGGCGGAAAAAACACGCACACACACACACACATTGACAGCGTTGGGGTGTACAAAGAAAGCGACGTGAAAGAAAAACCGAAAGATTGGCGTCTTTGTGCGAACGAAGCGGCAGTTGATGGTCCTTCAAAGTCTTCTTCACGAGTTTACCAAACTCGCGTCGTCGCCGCCTACAAGTGTTTTTCCCTGTTTCTCCCCTCTTTCTATACGATGTTTGCCCGACGCCCATCCCATGCCTTGTAATATCTTGAGAAATATGTGATTTCCAGAGGCGAATGTAATAAACAGTGGACGAGTATAAACCAAAAATAACATCTTCGTAATATAGTCACAGTTTCTTGTTTTCTACTTTTCACAGAACATTTCGTTCATTACGAGACATGAACTTTATCCAAATTAACTCAACGGTACATCATTTTTCGGTTCAGCGAAGCATGTCAAAATATCGCTCTACCTGGCTCGGATCAAACGAGCTGTCTGAATCGAGATAATTAGTTAAATTACTATACTTTAAAAATATCATTTCTTTGTACTCCTTTATATACCAATTTCGTTCATTAAATATTATATTTATACATAAAACATGTGGCAACTTCAGCCCAACTTACAAAAAACCTCGCAACGCAATCATTGACTAGTGTCCAACAAAGAAATCGATAAAGTATAGTGCTATTAAACTACCGAACTCCAAAAGAGCAAAAACCAGCAGCAACAATCAGCGACGCGATCAGAGCATCGCAGTAACGCGCGCTCGCGCGGCAAAAGGGGCAACCGCGTATATAGGTAGTAGAAATACAAGCAGCACTCTCCTCTCAACGCGTATACGTACTACTTACAACACGGCGTTGGTGTGGCTATCGCGTTTCATTGAAGAGATCGCAACAGCGGCGTCGGTGCACGCGCCAGTCGTGCGCTAATGCATGTAATTAGCGAATAAATCGGCGCACAGCAGATCGTGTGTATATGTATGTGTATATATATATATATATATGGACGCCCGCAAGCCGACGAGGCACGCGCGTGCATAATCGCGCGCGACTCCTTTCATTTTTCCCCGCGCGTTCTCGCAACGGTAGCTCGAGCGCATAAACATAGTACGGTCGAGGGAGAACGGTATATACGCGCGGTGTCTCTCACACAGCAGCGGGTATTATCGCAGCGTTGCCTTCTCTTTTTCCTTCCTGACGCAAGTGTGCGTATATACCTATGTATATACACAAAGAGGTGAGCTTCTCTTTTCTTTTTGATACAACCGAGGGATGATATGTAGTACACCGTCGTTTTTTCTCGGTCAAACAGTTTAATTTTCCCGTGAAAAATCACTACAGCTCTAGAACGATTATTATATATCATCGAGCTAAAAGAAAAGTTAATGAGAAGAAGACGAAAGCCGGGCTGACTGAATGTTCATCTATCTTGTGCACCTGGCGGCACTTTTATCGCGCTACTGCTGTGTTGGCCGCGGTAATCACGAAACGCGCCTTTATATAATTACACCATCATTTCTCGGTGCTCTCGCTCAACTGCAGCGGATAACAGGCTGCGGATAGTGAGCCCCGCGCGCGCACCAGCGATAGCAAAGTGCACATCCTCTTGCACTCGGGAATGTCCCGTTCTTGAAGTGCACCATTAAGGGGAGAACGCGCAAATCTTACCGTCCTCTTTTCTCGCTACAAAGTCTTGAAAGTTCGCGGAGAAGAAAAGCCGGCATGAAGTTTTCGAAGTTGAAAAGAACGTTAAATCTATGGTTTATGCCAATGCGCAATCAGTGTAACTACATACGAGTGGAGAAAAGTAGAATTATACTATGCAATTGTTGACAATAATGAGTATATACTGTATGAAACAAAGGATTGTAAAAAAATCAAGTGTGTTGTTTTATTTGTATGTGATAAATGTAGTTAACAATAATCGCATCTCAAATAAACATATGAAAAGCACGGCAACAATACAGTGGGGACTACATCGGTTCCGACGCCTCGATAAATTTAGTTACTGCTACGCCACTAGGGGATTGTATTCGGTTTCCGATGCGACGCTCCAGTCCACGGGGGCTATTTTCTCTCGTACAAGTTGCTGTTACACGCGCGATAAATAAATATACATGTTATATAGTCAGATGCAAACGAAAAATGTAGGTACACTTTAACGTCTACAGTTGATTGCTATATGGATGATGCTCGAACGAAAATAGCAAACGCCTTGAGTTTATTTTTTATTTAGCAGAGAACTGGTAAAATAATTGTTCGAAGATTGCTCATCAATTAAGAAAGATATAGATAAAAAACTCGTATGAGAACATGTATAGACTCCTTACTAGACGCTGTAGGTGGATAAGCTAAAGGCGTATAACATGTATACGCGCATCAACGTTAATATTATGGCTGATAAATTCCAGAGGCTACATATAGGTATATATAAAAAAGTAAAGGAAACATCAAACTAGCGTGCAATCGATCATTTTCTAACCCTCGTCTCGCTGTCTCTTCCTTCATCTCAGAGCAACCGTGTATCCCGCCTCGGCTACGTTAGCTCGGCGTATTCCTTTTCACGCAGCACACGTACACACATTCGCCTCGGTTACCGCAGCATAAATAAAAACGGCCGACGAGCCGTAAAGTGACGTTTGAATACGACACCGCGCGTGCGGCGAGGAGGCGAGCGATTTTTCGCGTGAAGATACACCATATACGAGCTGGCGCGCGTGCATACATTGCCATTCAAAAGTTCCCTTCTATTCTGCTTTATATATTATATGCCGAGCGAATTTTATTGCGCCTACAATGTATTGGGAAAGCAGGGGTTATAAATATGGCAAAATGTTTTAATGCCAAGTATTATTTCATTTATAAGAATATGAGACTGCCTGCGATGTACATGTTGGTTTAGCGGCTATATATATATAACGGTATCGAGTTATTTTAGTTGAATAAACAGAAGTTTCCCGCTTAAGTTGACATAGAGACTATACACTTAAAACGATGGCAAATGTTGATCGTTCAATCAAAACACTTGGTCTATATATAACCAGAGGATCACTTGTGATAACAATAGGCGACGTGTTTTTTACTCGCTTATGAGGAGGATTAATTTGAAAAACTTTATATATACTCTTTTAACATATGTACCATCAGAGTCTAGAGGATATTCTTGAACTCGAGATATACTAAAAGGGGGAAAAAAAATTGTTTTTAACTCATACATAAATCAAAAGTTTTTAAGCATGGCTGTAACGGTCATGCCACACCGAGAATTCAAGAAGAACTCGAGAAAAACAGTTCCTCTCGCGATCCTGAGAAAAAGACGAAATGAACATGCCTCGCGGTGTAGAAAGAGGAGAGAAGCCGCAAACTGTCCGCGCGCGAGCCTCTCTTTCTCTCTCTTCGCGGTCCCGCGACCGCGGCCAGTGTCCAGAAAATATCCGATTTCAGAAGAGACTTCTCTCTTTCTCCCTTTGCCGCAGAAGAGTAAGAGTAAAAGAGAGAGAGACGCGGCAGTGGCTTCGCGGCACTGCGGTAGTTTTTCACGATTTTTACGCTCACTGGATAGCCAACACCAACACAGTCGCGGCGAAGCTCGTTTATACGGATGTATAGACAATCGATTTCTCCGTGCCACTGACTCTCGATGCAGACTTATGCTTACTCGTTTCTCTCTCTATTTTATTTGATTTTGAACACCAACGTCAGCTTCGTTACCTCTAATATCTTTTAGTGCGACATTGTTATTTTAAAGCCTGACATGGCAAGTTTTTTTACTACAACTACCTTGATAAGTCTTTTGGCACAGTTTTATGTTGGACGCTAGAAACGATGGTTATACCTATACCGAAAGAAAAATTTCTGATGGAAAATTACGAAATTTCAAAATTGTGCTGTATTTTATACGAAATATACTAATTTTTAAATAGAAATATTGTTTTTCCTATATCTTTACTGCATTAGGAAGACGATTGATACTTTTACTCCTAAATCCAATAAGTCAATTGACGTACCTATTCAATGATTTAGGTGCCTGTACGGATTACTTCGAAGAAAGTATTGGAGGTTTTTCCTTTATATTTGTGGTAAATATGGGAAGAAAATGATATATATTCACATCTGGCTATAAAATCCAGTACATTTCGAGAAGCAGGAAATATCAATGCCGCAAGAGAAATGGAAAAATATCATAAACTCGCGGTGAAAGTCCGATTCCGCGAATTCAATAAAAGGTGCCCTACCTCAGGAAAAGTCATGAAAACGGCTATAAATTGATTTCAGAGTTATAGTTACCCTGGTTATTTTTCATTATAGTAAAAATTTCTTCTTGTTCTATTTACAGATTTTTAAAAGCATCAGAATGATGTCTTTTTTTGTTCCTATGTTACTATCCTTCATTGAAAATGACTATTTTTAAATTATTTCATTAAATTCAAGCATTAAACACAATAATCGTATTGTTATACTGCATGTATATATAGAAAAAACTCATCGCTACACGCTCGAACTGTAAAATTTGCATTTTTAATTAGCTAAACTCATTCGAGAAGTCAACGACTCGTCGGTACGAGGTCACTCCAACCCGACAAATCGATTTTCAACTTTTCATAAACGCCACCTACCTAGCACATGCGTCGTGAAATTTATTACGCATATCCTCTGACGTCATTACAAATCCAGTCGTTGAGAAAATAAAAGGCGCACGCAAGCCAGCTAAGCGCCTCAAGAAAGTACGCGATAAGGTGGGTAGTTGCAAGTCTTGCAAGCCGACTAGTGTAATTCATTCATAAGCATAAAAGTTGCCTTCGGACGCGCGAACTTGTTCTAAAATAAAGCAAAAAAAGATAGAGAAGTAGTGCAATCATATGAATTTATTACGCACTAAACTACGAGCAATGTCGATTTGTGTCCCTTACGGGGAGAATTTGTAATTCTGATTTAGTGGTATGCTTGTATAAATATGTTCGAGAGAGAGAGGCAACATTTTGTAGAAACCTCTTAATGGCTCATCGTACGACTGGTAATAGGTTTCCTGGCTACACAGTTACTTTATCACGACTTATCAAAACGAAAATGCGATAAGGAAGATGTCTTAAGAGAAAATTTATGGTAGACGTTCAATTATCTACAAAAGAATTTATTTCAACGGACCTTTGCAACATAGTACTTTCGACAAAAAATGATGATGGAAAATGAAGATAGAACAGAAACACTTGCTTCTATGTAACGGTTAAAAAGTTAACGGTTTCAAGATTTCTACTAGATCAGGCTTATTTGTTTGTTGCACGAAGATTATCGAAACGGCATATAACGAGTATGGTAAAATTAAACAGAGCTCGCATTGGAAAAGAATACGTCTCTTCATTTGCATAGTTCGCACATGACGCTAAAACAAGATCAAAAATAGCAAAAAAAAAGTCATATTTGCTAACCAACATGGATCAAGCACAAAGGTTTCAACGCAGACAAGGGATGCGTATATGGAGTCCCGTTGTTCTGTGTTTGTGCATCCGCGTAAATCCGGCACTCTTTCCAGTACGTAACCGAATAGCAATTCAAAATTGGCATTCTTTCTCTTGTTGAAACTAACCTGACCGAGAATATCATATGTAAAGTTGACACAATGACGCTTTTATCAGCACGATGAAAATGTTAATCGACTAGATAAGAGCAAATAAAAACTTGTATACACACAGCCGAGGCTTCGAATTCACCACCCGGAACAAACGTCTTTAATATCCCACGAGAAAATGAAACGATCAAGTGTCAGTGCGCGAAACATGATACTAATTGGCTCCAAAGCAACATCATGCGGACAGAGAACGCGCGCACGCTCGTATACGCTCTTCTTAGAACCGCGTGAATTCCAAAACATGCGACGCGTATAATATCTCTTTCCTTTCGCCGAGCGCGCATTCTTCAATTCGATTACAGCGACGACAGCATCTGTCATCGAAAGCGAACAAAGGGAGAGTGCGAGAAACGACAACTCGCTTACGACGGCTGCGAAGGACACGCGAAACTGTGGCGACAGGTGCTGTTGTTATATATACGTTTATAAACGTTGGGTGAGAAGCTCATGCTGAATTCCGTTCTTTTAATCAAGCACCGGCTATTAGTTTGTCGAAAACACTACGAAGACCTGTATATGAGTAAGAGTAAGGTGTAGTCTATAAGATCATTCACGATAGAGAACCTTTCGTAGTATAGACTCGTTTATATTTATGACGAAGGATTAGAAGCTTGGGCAGCTGTTATCAGAAGCGTCGAGTTTTTTTGGCAACTCTTAACTAACCTTGATGATGAAAAAAAAATAATAATAATAATGGAAAGACGAAGGTAGTTATAAATATCAAAAGCTTTTCATTTCAATTCAATCCTCATCTACCTATATTTGCATTTCCTTGCTACGTTACTTTAACTGCACATTTCTGCACTCTCTTTACACGAATTCTCGGGGCAAATACGTCGACGGATAATGGACGAGTCTCGTTTACTCGCGGAAAAGAGCGCGCACTCACTTCTACCGTTAAACTGGCAAAGATGAACCTAGAAATCTACCTCGGAAGACAAACAAGCAGCCGAGAGTAACAAGCGAGAAAGAAGTTGGAAGATGAAAAAGTCTCTAAAAATACATCGACTTGATAAAAAATCATTCTTACGTGTGTCAATAGAGAAAAAAAAATTTCTTTTTCTAACGTAAAAACTACTTATGCGTAAAGAATATTCAAAACGAGAGAAATATATGATATTTCTCTGAACATTTCTTCAATAATTCCAAGCGCACGCTTTGCCGGAGGGCAAGATGTAATGAACAATGTCATTATCTAACCCGTTGAACACTTATTTTAACAATAATAGCGAAATTATATACGTATGCCATATAGAAGAACCCCGAAAATGCTTGCTGCACGCGCGAGCATCGTGAGAAAGTGAAAAAAGGATAATCGAGTTGGGCGCATCCGGCATTTAGCGTGGAATTCTTACTCGCTCGTGGCCTCGCTGACACGCAAGGCCCTGCCTGCCCGTCTACCTCCTTCTTGGCAATCCGAAAAAAACGGAGGCTGCACACGAGCACGCCGAGAGTTTGACAAGTGACGAGGCGAAGGAGAAGAATTGAAAAGAACGTGGGCCCGCCTTTCATTCGGCAATTCGTGCGGATAATCGTAGCTATCGTATGCGAGAAGGAGAGAGAGAGAGAAAAGCCAATTTTCGGGTTTGAGTGGGTACTATACGCGTCAATTATTCCGTTTTAGCGCTCGGTCAAGTAAAGGCGGTTTCTCGCACTCGCATTTTTCGTATATATCGTAAGGGCCACGTATATTTCAAGGCTGATGATTGTTTTACTCTTTTTGCTTCGACTGTTTACATGCTTTCACTTTCGATTTTTTAGAATTCCTTCGCGTGATGCCATCGCTACATATTTCGTTATACTTATCGAGCTCAGGTATTTATGGAAATAACTTGTAACGATGGTAATATATGTATTCGCTGACGGCAGATTTTTAAGGACTTCTGCGAGATGTGTATACAGCAGAATCACTTGTACAGCTTAAATAATGGATATTGGATTTTATTATACATAAATCCTGTTGATGTAAAATGTTATCATTGCTTTGAAAATATTTTTGAAACCTTGAATATTTACATAAATATATCTATGTTATGACTAAGATACTACTCTTATCAGCTGAACGTATTTTTCAGAGCCATTAGTCAGCGGTATGAAAAAAATTTATCACTTACTAAAAATAATTTAATGACACTTTAGCCACTGACCTCAACCTTATATACTTGCGCAAAAACTGTTCTCAATACAATTCTTCTGCAATACTTTTCTTTATCCGTGTTTTTAAAAATGATTGTCTTTAAGCGCGATTGCATAATGTTGTGCTACCATTCTTGATATATACAATTTTATTTTATTCTGAAATCCCATTTCCTTTGACGCATCAAGATGATTACACTATAGTACATGACTAACATAAATATATATGCGTGCTTTCTCTAAAAAGAATCATCGCTTCATTATAAATTTCTTTCGTTACTCATCAAGACTACATCAACGACAATCGGAAGTCGAGAATTAGCATAATATTTGTATATTATGCTCGCTTGAGATAAATACCGCATTTCCTTCCATCCTCGTCCCAAAAGTTTAAACTCGTCGAATTCATTATGCATGCCAAGTTTCCCTAATCTTCTTACACGGCCGGAGAATTTTTTGGTAAATATATTCTCCCCGCGTCTGCGCACCAAAACGTAGCTGCTTTCCGGAAGTTTGCAGTAAAGCCTTGTGGAAGTACCTACACCACTAGCTTGCCTCTTTTCCATATTTACCGACTCTGCAACTCTTGAACTGTAAATGCACTCTCTCGTCTTCAAAGTATTCGCCCAACACTAGAGAGAATTTCTCAGTGCAAATACTCTCCGGCAATTTCGCAACCAGACTCTCTTTACCCTGAACTTAACATTTACTCCAGCTAGGAGAAACACACAGTATCACTCCTTGTTAAATTTTCGCTCATCGTCTCTCTAATCGACGAAAATTCCCGCGAGTTGATCATTCTCGGCAACTCGTCACCAATGAGTCATTCGACCGGCATGCGCGTGTGTATATACGCTCACTTATCGCGTATCTTCCCTACTTTCTTCCGGCAGCCACGAGCAAACGTGTAATTTTCCTCTCGACGCGATTATAGCTCGATCTCGTTTCTCTCTTCCCCTTTCGTTCGTCTACGTGACGTCCAGATGGAAAAAAGCCAGTGCCGCATGTGTATACGTGTACTCTATTTGGAAAATGACAGAGGCACGAGGCTGGCTGCTGCATTAGGTTATTAAAGTTTTCAGAAAAGTCTGGCTTGTAATTACAAGAGGCTGATTGTGGGTGAAGTATATAGTAGAGAGATACGAGAATATTTAGCTCGTTATATTTGACTAGTTATACAACGAACTCAGAGATATTATTCTGAAAATTTTCAATTTCTCGAGTAATAAATCTATTCTAAACAAGTGCAGTTCGTCTCGGCACAGGTGTAACCAGAAATCTCGAAAACGTCGGACGACCCTATCGATGATCGGAAGCGACTTCGTATTTGAAAAAAAAAGTAAGTACGTCGACAAGCCGACTTTACGAGGCAATAAACCGTGCCTATTTACAAGCAGCGCGCACTTCCCACCTTCTTTTTTCGACCCCCCTCTAACGCCGGGCATTACAAAGAACCGCGGCATGACAACTACTGCCGTAAAACATTCTCAAACTCCCTCGCCGTCACCGTCGATGCGACTATAATAGCGGCGACGAACGAACCCTAACGCCTATATGCGCGCGCGTCTCATCCTTTAAAGCGGATAGAAAACCGACGACGAAACACTATTCTCTTCTTTCGAAGCCTCTGTATAAGCTCGGATCCACCTGTCGGGCCCTAAATCACGCAGTGTAATTTAGCGGGCGCGCGCGTACCAAAACAGCATCGCCCGGCCACAATGGAACGCGGCGTCGTAAAGCGACGTTTTACGAGCGCCGCGCGTCATGAGCACACACACACAAGGGGGGAAAAAGGGGGCCCCGAGTGCCGTTTGACCCCGCAGCGACCTGCAGCGTACGGCATGTGAGACCCAAGCCATTGCCTGTACGGTCAAGGTCGTACACATAAAAAAAGGGACTAAAGGTAGTGCATATAACGAGCCTGTGACGTTTATACGACTTGAAAGATTTTCACGATATTGGATTTGGATTTGGGGTGTTTATAGATGTCTCAGCGATCTACGGAATCCTCGTTTTACGAATTGTTATAGGGTTCACTTTGTGTGGTCTAAAAGCATCTATGCTATGGGGAAGAGATAGACGAATTAGAGATCTAACTGCAAGAAATGAAAGATGATGAAAGAATTTGTTAGCTTACAACGTTGCTGGTTTATTCCTGTCGTAATCTTGAATAAGAAAATATTCCCAAGTTTGGTTTTCAACAACTTTATCTCGGCACACAAGAATCCTTATCTTTTACAAAATCTCGGAAGCGCGATGATTTCTCCATAAATCGTAGTCGACCTGAAAAATTTCCCCAGCAAGGTCAAATCTCGAAGGAAAAAACCTAAGCGCGCGCCTCACGCGTTATACACACTCATCAGCGGTGTGTGCCAAGAGAGACGCGAACGCGCGTAGCACATCTCAGGCCAGGTGTGCTGCGCTCAGCGGCACACACGTCGCGTCGCTTGTCCTCTTTTTCCCCCCTTGAATTTCTTTCCTCCACCTTCTACTTCTCCATCTTCTCGTCACAACGTGTTTTTTTTTACGTCTCCACGAGGCCGAGTCACAGTGAACTCGAAACTCGATAGTACCGGGCGACGCACTTTAGCAGGCGCCTCACGCGCGCTTGCACCTGTCTAAAGAAGGAACGGAGGGGGGCAGAAAAAAACGACGACGAGAGGGACGCGCTTGCTACCTTGGAGTGTTTCGTTTATTGGAAAAGTATGTAAGCCGTATGGGAGTAGGATTTTTCTGAGCTGACTTGACTGGCTGACTGGCGCCTGTGTGGACGCGCATTTTTAATCGAACTCGCTCTCATGCGGTCCGATGGGAACGAGGCTTGCTGCGCTCGTGATGGTTATGTTTATTTAAATAGCGAATTAGTAAACAATGTGGGTAGAAGCCGGATTGCATTGTCTTGCGTTGATTTATGACATTTTTTCGTATTCCACTAGCATCGACATTGTTCTACGATGAAGAAGTTAAAATACAGACCTGGTATGGATGAAAAAAAAGATTCTCCTCGCGCCTCTATAGTGATAAATAGAAAAAAGAAAACCGAGTAAATATTGAAAATTTAAGTACGGCAAAGCACTTACGCGCTCATATTGCAGTAGGGGAAGAGTATAACTCTTGGACGGAAAAAGTAAAGGAAACGGGGTGTGTGTACGTACGCGCGTACGGGAAATGAAGCGATTGTACGCAGGACGAAAATGAGAGAGAGTGTGTATATATAACGTGCAGGTTTGCCGACTCGCACACGTTGGCGGCACACGTCGAACGGAAATGAAGGGGACGCGGAGGACGAGGAGGTGGAGGCGAAAAGTTACACACACAGACACACACATATGCGCGTGTGGAGGTAGTCTACTCGCGTGTCACGCTTGGTACCTATCTGGCGCGCGTGACAGCTGCCGGGGTTGCTCAATCGAGGAAATATCGAGTTTCGCCCTATCCTCCAGCCGTTTGAGCCATTCTAGATATTCGCGCGCACACACACACACACGTGCTCATATACACCGTTGTCCCCTATATGAATAATATACGGATAGAGTCTGTCGGCTTCTTTTCCTCAAAATGTCGGATTTTACGCGAGTTTTATTATATAGCTTACTTTACGCCGAAACTTTGACAGTTAATTTGTAAGAAATGCCTGGAGGCTCGATCAATACGTTACTTCTTTGATTAAGTTTTATTAGCAGCATAAATCTCAAATGATTTTTCGGAGTTTCAATATTGCAATTTCTAATTAGGCAAAATATTATAATTAGCGGCTATTTTAACGAGCGAAATAAGAGTTAAAATTATAGCCCCGTGTTTGTTTCCTAACACATTTACGATTCTATATAAATTTGCCGGTTTATGCGTTGAGTACACGTTTTTAATAATGATATTACCTCATATATTTGGCTTGCGCATTAAACGGATAGAAGGAAAATCCTATCCGTCCTTAAACCAATGAACGATGACTTTCCGTCACCATAACAAACTATTATATAGAATATAAAGAAGATGTACAGTAGCCGAAGAATAATATTATGAAAGATTAATGCGCCTATATCGACACCTCATCAAAAACAGCCGCTTTCCTGTACACAAGCGAATGCGTGGGCGGCACTTAATAGCCAGAATACCTCGTCTCTCGCACAAATTATTTCTATATACAAGCCACACAAGAATACATGGCGAGCAAAGCAAACCGGCTCTTGTAAAACAACCAATCCACTCGGTTTCTCTCTCTCTCTCTCTTGCGACGATAAATAAACAGATTGAGATTCTAAGTTTAGAGCTATCCGGGGCAATGATCGGCTTGGCTGCCGCCGCCGTCGAGAAATTACATTGCGACAGAGAGTTGCCTAGGTCAGGCGGCAGTGGTCGCATAATAGCCGTTGTCGGCGACGGCAACGGCGCCCACGTATATATACGCGCGAGCGAACGGCCACTTGCCCGCGTACCCACACTCTAGAGTAGAGAGATAGGACACGCCGAGGTTGATGGACGACACCGGAGACGCATTAACGTTCGAGCGAGTTTGAAATTGACGATTTAGATGCAGATGCGCGCTGCCCAGCGAGTGAGAGAGAGAGAGAGAGAGAGAGAGAAAGATGTGATTGGCCTCGCGCGACTGCTGGGAATTGGGGAAGCGACAATAGTCTTCTCCTGCTATTGTTCAATTTGTGCCCTTTTTGCATGTATGAGATTGACATCTTTTTTTCTTCCTTTACGTAATGCGTAATTTTTGTAAAAAAAAAAGTGAATATAAATTTTATTAAGTACAATTGCCACGATATTATACGAATGATAAATCGTATATTTAGCTCGCTTTATCAAAAATGAGATGTACAAAAATTCGTACGTGAATTGAGATCAGACGCGACGTCAGAGAGTGACACGAATTTTATTTTTATCACACATGCCGGCGGCGCATGTGTTTACTTCTGGCTTAAAATTGGTTGTGAAACCTGCTGGTATAAGCAGGTAAAATTGTTCTTTTTTTTAAAGCCTTCCTGCATGTAACTTAGAATCTTGTTAATTTGTGAAACTACAGCTTTTTCTAAATATTTTGTAGTTTCACTCGTAAGCAAAATAACCCGTTTTAGAATTTTTCTTTTCGCTCGATATAATTAATATTTTTTATAAAATAATGATAATATAATTTTCGTGCTAAATATATATACTTCATTGTTTGTACGACCTAGATTTTCAGAATATTTTCACAGAAATTTTTGCTGTCAACTCTCGTTACGTAACCCTATACATATACAGCTGCTACGTGTCGACGTGAGAACTACCATTTACTGAGTTGTGACATAACAGATAATCCTTTGACTATACCATTTAAAATGCTTTAGAATCGGTTTCTTGCAAGTGACATTATATGAAAAATAAAACGAAGGAATAAAGAAACTTACCTCCTGGTCCTTATCCTTCTCAGCAGCTTCATCCTTATCCTTATCCTTATCTTCGGCGTCCGTGTGAGGTGCCACACCGTTCGAGGTTGGCTTCGCGTCCGCTTCCTCGATCGCTCCAAGCTTTTCAATCTTCTCGCCCTCAGCTGCGTTACCCTCAGCGGGTAGACCCTCCTTCTTCGGCGTCGTCGTTATGTCGACGGACCTTCTGCTCTGTCGCGCTCCCATTTTTGCTTATGTGTTTTGTTTGTATGTGTATATATTTACTTTAAGGCTGCGTACTCGCTTAGCTCGGCTTGAGCTATAGCTCGCGTTCAGACTCGTATCTGCAAGGTAAAAAGAAATTTATTAGTTTATTTTAGCCAAGTGACTCATGCTGATATCGATTCGTGGAACTTTCATTAATAATTCGCTTTTGGCACGTGTGTGTATGAATTTAAAAAAAAAGAAAAAAAAACATGTTAATAGCGATCGTGTTGATGGTAATTTTACAAATGCGTTTCAAACGGCCGGCCAATTAATCTTACTTATATCAGTATAAACACAAAATTGAATGCGAATGAGCCAGAGTGAATATAAATGATTGTGCACGTTTCAAATCGTAAGTGGAACATGCTCGAGATTATAAAGCTGTCAAAGATCGTTCCTCTAGATTAATGCTATATGGACATCGTTAAATTTGCCCAATGTACAGATAAATGAATTCGATCGAAATTTCAAATTCAGCCAATGCACAGTTTAAATAAGAGTTGGCAAATACAGTTGACCAAGTCAGATCAAAGATTGTTTATATTGAGGACTTAATCTTGTAAAGTAACGTTAATATATTCCTATTTTGTACGGAAGAAAGTTTCTCTATCCGTCACAGGTGAATTATGTACAATAAAATTATGTGCTCGCAGGGTTTCGAATATTTTATATTCAACCAAAATGCTTAAGCAATTATAATAGGCAATATTTTAAAACAAATTTGAAAGGTATCAATTAAAATGCATCGAAAAAAGGTCGTAAAACGTATAAGCGGTAAATTATTCATACGCTGAACTAGAATAGAACCAATATAGCAAACTTTCTTCAAAGTGCATTTTGTATTCTTCTCACGTAAATCGCATAATACGTTTTAAGAGATTTTGAGTAAAAAAACTTTCGAGGCATAATTCATAAATTCAATAAAAAAGCATGTAGATGATTACAAGTGCGATATGAAATACATTCAAGTGTTGAGCGCGATTGAAAGAAGATAAATGGTAACGGTCTCGTAGTGTAATAACTGAAAATGTTATTACAACGTCGAGAGGTTCAAGAGAGCATATAAACGTAGTACTTGGATTTACGATTTTCTTAGTAACTGCTTTTCTTGTATAGACATAAATACATGAAATATCCAGAGAATTATTTCATTTTTTATAGTTCTTTTTTTCAAATTTAGTATAAATTGCATTAAAATTTATTTATTTTATTTTTTGTTGTAGCTCAATAATTTTGTAATTCAATATTTCATTTGATTTTATTGGTGACAATTAAAACTGTTAGTATTCACAGTATTATTACAATAGACTTGAATGTATTTGAATAGTCATAAAAAATAATCTTTCTGTGTATTTACCGATACATCATTAACTTCAAAAGAAAAAGAAATAAGCATGTTCAATACATTAAACGAATGTACAAAAGCAATTTCACATTACTCATCCTTAATACATGCTGCCTTTTACAGTTAGCTTTATCTTAATTGAGTTCTGAATCACTAAAAAATGAGTCGTTGAGAAACAACACTCTAACCGAAATGAACTTCAAGAGAGAATTTTCTTTATCGGTCACTACATACAATAACAAGCCTACTGTTAGTCAAACTAAATCTTTAACATTTATGATAATATGATAAGAGCCTCTCAAGTATAGCACAATTCACTCGCTGTTGCGAATAAAAAGTGTACCGTATAACGTATAAATTTTCGAAGCCCCTGTCCACACATCTGTAGATGGAAAAAGTGTCTTACAGCGCAGTAGGTAACGGGAGAAAAATGTAGCGCGGGTCACGCACGCGTCCAGTTTCTGTCGTCACAGTATCCTCATGCTGCAGTGAGCTTATCGTCGCGCGTGTATGTGACGCATCGCACAGGTAAAAGGCAACGCACTCGAGCAACGTTGACGATGACGATCTCATGAGTCCTTTTGTAGGATATAAAAGGAAACGTCTAGGATACGAAGAAGGTTGGCTTATACCGCAAGCCAACAGGGAGTAGCCATTTTAGTAGGCTGATGGTGGTTTGTGACCATTCGCGTTGAATAAAAGTAACAGCAATGTTCATTTTCAAACTACCGAGAAATATTTTTTATTTCCATGTAAACCGTGAACTTACAAAGAATTTCACCTACATACTTGTCTTTCGCTAAGAATAAAATGCAGATAGCAATTACATTCAAGTTCTCCCGTATCTCCATCCAATTCCACAGAGTAGAAAACCAAAATAAGGAGGGCGCATAAAATCGCGCTCTAGTTAGTCGCGCAAGTACACGTGAGAGAGAGAGAGAGAGAGAGAGAGAGAGAGAGAGAGAGAGAACCTAACCTAACGAGCTCGCTTGTGCTATACGACGCGCATTACCGAAGAATACCACGACGGTTAAAGTGCGCCTTTCGGCAGGAGTTTATGGCACGAAGACAAAAGCCAACTACGAAGGAGGCGAGTAATCGAGCCACCCGCACATATAGCGACGACGACGACTAATTGCTCGCGTTTCATAGCCGATACGCTAATTATCGCACGTGTATGCCAGTGGTTGCTGCGCGCGAGCAAACCATTGTTTCGCCTCTGCTCCGGCTCTTTTTTTTACACCGTGGTTCCCATCTCGGCACTGCAGCCTTTATTTCGATCGAGCTCACAGGCTATACGGGCTAATCGTACTGCTCTGCGCTGCTCTCATCTGCTGCGTTATATAGCGACCTGGCTTGGGTTTTGGCCGAATAGAACGTCTGTGTGTATGTGTGTGTGTGTGTGTGTGTGTGTGTGTGTGTGTGTGTGTGTGTGTGTGTGTGTGTGTGTGTGTGTGT
>JAWWEQ010000010.1:36669184-36766796 GCA_035583055.1 Torymus tubicola
TATATTCTACTCTTCTCTTGCTTACATATACATATATATATGTTATCCCCTATCCGAGCATCTCTTGTACACCACACAGTAGCTCTCTTTTTCTCTCCTCTCATCGCGACGGCTTTCCCTCGTCAGCGAGAAACGTATAGCGTCGTGACGCGGTGACACACACACACAGATGTGCGCGCGTGACTCGCACTCACGCGCTGAATAATAAAAACAAGCGCGAATATAACGCGCAGCGAGAGCGAAAAGAGGGAGAAGGAATGCCGCAAAGTCGCTTTTTCGCGAAGAGGTTATCGCGCTGCTGCTGCGATACTGTTACGCGTACTTATATATATATATATATAATATACTATATTATGCTCTGGCTGCGCCTGCCTGTGTTTACGGCAATTGAAAATAACACGGCTATTCTTCAATGTCCACTCGATAGCAACCGATGTATATATATATATATATATACACACACGTATAGATAAAAGAGGAATTCTTCCGTCGTATTATATATCGAAGCTTCATTTTAGAGGCGCGATTCACTACTGCGAGAGTTTTTATCGACGATAAAGTGATGTGCGAGGAGAGATTCGAGCATATATATAGACGCGGTGCTTTAGCTGCTGTCCCTTGGGCCGCGCGTGCTGTTGTTGCTTTTTTTTATACAGTTTTATATCTATCCTATTCGAGAGAGTGTGTTAATACATCGGGACTATATAAGCTTGAGGTTGCGCAGCTCGTCAAATCGATTTTCGATAATCCAATAATTTTTACAATCATGGGTGCCATAAATATATACACTGAGTATAACTTACTGCTCTGTATATCGCGGCGAGTTGAGAAAGTTCGGTTCATCATCTATATATATATACACATCGAAAATATAATATAGCAATTCTATCGGTACTCGGCTTTCTCTTTTTATCGCTCACATATATATAGAAGCGATTAAAACAAGAATGGTATACTATCAAGCTATTACCAAGTTTTGTTTTAATACAAAAAGTTCCCAGTTATAATTTTGAATATATCAATGTATGTTAATACACACAAACGCTTGGAAAATATATACGCGTATACAACGTTAAATCGACTTGCATACATATATCTACGAACTCTTGCTATAAGTATACACATCGAAGACACTGTATATGTATATGCGCGAAAAGCTAAAGTGACTGTATAGTATATGTACACGCACTGAAACCTCTATTCTCGTTTTCTTCTGCTTGCGATTTATAATGACGGCACGCGCGCGCGCGATTAAACAGGTTTTCGAAAGCTGACCCGACGCAAGCGGGGCCGCGAAAAAGTACCAGCGACCGCAGCTCGTATACGAGTATATAGGTATAGTGCGCTTGCATTTTCCCTCGCCTATGGTCGCGGTCTTAGAGTCCCGCAGGCTCATACATATATATATAGTCCTAAGAAAGCTTATATAGCTGACGCGCTTTCAAAAGGATTCGCGTGTGGATCGCGGTACAAAAACGAAAGTCGATCTCCCTCTGGCCGTGTTTTGATCGGGACAAAAAGATAACCTTCGACACTCGGCATCGCTTTTCTAAAACGTGGATATGCGTGTCAATAATGTAACTTTGCTCGAGCTCCAATAGGATCTTGTTGTACACTGTCGATTTGGGAACGTTGAAGGTTTGTTTGGTGTATGGTGGGAAAGATGAATATAGAAAACAGTTGATATCAAAAGAAAGAAAAATGATGACTAAAACTTTTAGTTTAAACTACGGCAAATGTGCAGTATATTATATACAGTTACGAAAATAGTAAATATATCGAAGTACTTATTTCCTATTTTCGACTGTCGCTTTTTTTACTTCTATAGATGCTGTCCTAAAGGTATAGCGTTAGGAGAAAGAACATTTTTTAAGTGAACTATTTTGTAATTAAATATATACATATTTGAACTGCATATCGTCTTTACTTGAACCAGTGAAATTTCATTTCACACGATCCCCAGATATAATACACGTCCATAAAGTCACAGTATCATAACTGCAACTCCGCTGGTCCGAAGGTATATATAAAAACGAGCGAAGCAATAAAATTTCATTAGGCTCCCTAATACGCCCATCGAACGTGTGTGTCGGCGGCGGGCGTCGCGTCTGCAACGCGATAGCAATAACTTGCCGGCATTAGAGATCGCGCGTGCAGAACCTCCGCACAAAAGCTCACGTTTATCTCACCGGTCGCTGCAACTATATATATATATAGTATCATATATACACACACATATACGTACGGAAGCTCCACGCGCTCATGCTTCGGAAAAACGCGCGCCGCCCGCGGCTGCTCGAAATTACAACCTTGCACGTTGTTCGTTTTGCTCTACGATCGCGTATATATAGCTATCTATATATATGTATATAGCTATGTGCATCGTCTTGTTTCTCTCGCGCTTAAACGGCTTCGCGTGTGATTTGGAATCAATGGTATTTATCGAATGCCTGTGATTGAGAGTGCTTTTTTTATTCTGGAATGTGTAATGAGCGTTGCGATTAGCGATATATGTGTGAGCGGAGGAAAAAAAGTAATTCTGACTTGGGAAATTGTATCGTATACTTATACTTTATATGTTTGTAATGATATTTATTTTATTGATTTTTAAAATTTCTTGTTAGGATTACTAATGTCGTAATTTAAATGTGGCTTATATATAAATAAAAGTCTTGTCGATATGCCGAGATAAATAAATCTCTATCCGCTCTGAACCCCTTAATCATACACAAAAATTTCATTGGTGTAATTGAATTAACGACCAAATAAGAGTGAGACATGCTTTTGATCTTGTATTCTCTTCTAAAGTAGTTAGTCATTCAATAAAGTGAATCATTACCTGTATACCCTTGCTGAATAATCCCAGTCTTTATTAGTAGTGTTGGAAATATTTATTTATAAAAAGTGTAATTATTCATCATCACTTCATCACTTTATACAAAGAAGTGGAAAACCGTGATATCATACAACTTTTTTGACACGTTTTTGTTTTTTCTCGCACGTTACCAGTGAAGAAGCTTTTTATTACAAAATTGAAATTGAATAATCAAAATATTGCATATATCTATCTCACCGCAGTTAAAAAGTCTAGGAATTATCATATCTAAGTAATCCACCTTATTAGGAATCCGAGAGTCTCGTTAATTATTATTTGGCTCTCTCGGCGTGTTTTCGAAGTCAGAAGTTCTTCATCGCGTCTGAACTTTAAGATATTTAAAATATAACTTAGATAGAAATAATCAATTTGATTTTATAAGTTACGCAAAGTTTCACAATTCGCACGCTTAGATCTTGAAAGGAATATGCACTGTTATATTATATTATCAAAGAATTTGATATAAAGCTTTCTAGTTTATTTTTTAAGTTATTTCAAAAACTTTATATTTCAAATATATATATAACTTACTTTGTCGTGCGTACACCACTTTTCATTTTTGTATAGGTCTTTTCGCTCATTTCTGAGGCACACAATGTATACCGTTCAAATATTTTTCAAAGCACATGAAATCGTAAAAAATTTTACGATTCTTTTATGTATATAATTTTTGCACTTCCTTGATCTATAGATAATTCGTAGAAAAAGCATAAACGGCCCTTTTATCGCGAAATCTCACTGAAAAAAAGCAGTAAAAAAGCCCTACAGAGAGCGCACAATATATATATACGCATACACGCGTACGCATAATTATCAGCGAACAGTGAGTGGATAATTCGATCGAAGTCCCGTCGAAAAGTAATGCGACACTATCTCATCGCATCATGCGTCTAATAACACACGAGCGCACATTTGCATGGCAGAGTTGTTGCGAACGTGCACACGACGAATTATCAACACGAATATAGTATATGTACGCTCGATTCTCTCTCTCTTTCCTCTTCGTTCCCGTGCGTACTTAGTTTGAGTTAATCTTTAGAGCAGCGATGTATACCATATGCGTATATGTGCGCCTATCGCGCTTTGCAGTCTTCGATGACGAAGTGAGGAGCAAAGCGCTGTTGAGAAAATTTCACCGTATAGGTATACCGTCAACGATAAACCGGAAGTGGGTGTAGGTACGCACGCGTGCGTGTTCGTTTGTTTGTGCTCGTGGGATATCAAGTAACTGCATAATGAGAACTTCCTTTTGATGATGATCTTATACAGAGATCGAATTACAATTTTGGCTACTGTTAATCGTCTTTCAATTATACTGAAATTTTAATTGCTATTATAATTATTGCAATTATGTCCTTTTACGAGTTTCGGTCAAAGTGTTGGTCAAAAGAATATTTTTAAATACAAAGAGTTAGTTTATGCAGTAACATGGAAAATATTTATAATCAACTTCCTCAGTCGCATTGTAAAACAAATTCACAATATAATAATAAAATCTCCGTAAAAAGACTGAAAAGCATACATTTGCATAATGCTCTCATTTTATTGTTGTAGCATCTGTCCTCGTATAGTGTTTTTGCACTATCGTGAAAAAACGCTTTGTAATCGTTTTTAGAATGACACTTCACTTTACATCCGTACAGTGTACGAGGTACTTGCATCAGGGATTATCTTGTGACTATCAAGATCAGTCAAGTACACAAGCATAGATTACCATACACTACAAGGAGTAAGTAAAACTTGTTCGCTTGAAATTGTACACATATAGGCTTATTGGCAATTTTTATCACGTTCCTTTGGCGACTGTGGGTCACTTGAATTCCGCGTAAAATAAAAGAATATTGCTAAAACGTGATTAAAATGCATGAAACAATGCAACGAAAGAATGCGTTTGTGATTTCACTTCCTCTTTTGTAAGCCAACTTTAAAAATAATTTTTTACATTAGGTCAAGGTTTTATGCCGAATAAGAATGCATGTCTGTTTGTGAATTCAAACTACTCCGTCTTACTCCTCGATTTGATAAACTCGGATTGAATGGAATTTTTCCCTTGAAAATACGAGAAAAACCTAACTTCGTTTGAACATATCAAAGTAATCGAACAATTCAACAGCTTAATCAATGATTTAAATTTTTTTACAAAAAACACAAGCTTATTGTTAGACGTATATAAATCTATTGAGTTATTGACATTTCATTATAACTCATATAATTTTAATATTTTTTAATACGTTAAGTACTCATTACTTATTTTTACTGTATATAGTATCTTTAGATATTTCATATCACCAATGGTGTAAATTACTTCACGCACGGTTCGAGTACTTAAATTTGGCTAAACAATTCGAGGGAATTCAAATCAATTAAACGCGATCCAGAATATTCTATTTCATCCGTGTAGTTCAATCCCGTTCGCTCAGTTCGATGGCAATTGATTAGTTCTATCAAGTTCGCGTAGTTTCATTTCATTTCACTAGTTCGACTTTGTACAAATAGTTCTATTATGTTTAACATTTCAACAAAGTAAGTAATCTACTGGAGTTCTAGGAATTAGTTCGATACAGTTCAAGCACCTCAAGTCGAGTATTCATACAACTCTAGTATTGAATTCAGTATGTTCTGAAGGTAATATTTTTCTATGTATGCAGTCACTAAATAGTATAATAGAGAAGCTTTTGTCTTGACAATAATTAATAAAAAATTTCAAACGATTTTAATTATTCTTGTTGGATAATATCGTGAGATGTTTTAGTTTATAAGAGCACTATGATAATTTGATTAAAATTATGGGTAGTAATATTACTAGCAATAATTTTACACGTACTACTGATAACTTTATTCGAAAATTATAAGTAAAATGTTTAATAGTTTAAGATTTCTTCAAACAATTGAAAATGGGGTTTACACTTCTAATATACCATCAAAACTTTGGTATAAAGCAATTACAGTTTTTGCTCCCAATTAATATGTGTGGAAGGATATTTAAAAATATATTTTAACTTATACATTTGGACTACATAAGAATACCTATCCAAGATAAATTATGCATGAAGTTAATTTTAACATTAGCAGCACAAAGAGTTGCATGATGAATTCGTGCAGTTTTATATTGTAAAGTTTGTCAAAGTACCAATAAATTGGAAATGTTTTAATTTAATAAAATTCTAAGAATTACATGTTAATTTTTTTTAGTATACAATTTCACACTTCACAGATTTTAAAGTCCTCGAAAATAAATTTGAAAAAGAAAATATTTAATCTCGAGATTAAAAAATGTTGTAACAAAAGTATAAAAATGGACGAATTATTGGAATTAAATATAAATTCTTATTAATATTTCAAATTTTAAAAAAGCTTTCACAATGAAATTACTACATAAATGAAATGATATAGCATGTCTAGAAACATATTAAGTGAAACAGTGTAAGCTATTTTTTTACTCAAAGTGTTAAATCGTTACGAATATTCGAGGAAGAAGGCGAGCAAGGTCGTATTATTACGTCTAAACGAAGCAAGTTGAAATTGCCTTCCTATATACTTTCGTTTAAAAGGAAAAAGCGCAGAGGCCGGCGTATAGCGCGGGTGAGTCATGTGCCGGGACAGGAAGGCAGTTAAAGCTCGCCACGTACACTCGCCGTGGATTCGTCGCCGGCACGTGCAAAATATCGAACTGTTTCTGTCTCTACGTTCTACCTCTCCCTACGTCTCTCTCTCTCTCTCTTCTCTCTCAAACCTCTTGTGCATAACACGAACGACAGGAGTTTCGCCCATTGTTGCGCCGCCAGGTATATATACACGTATTCTACACACAGATACACGTTATTGCGGTTTTCGGCGTAACGCCTTGAATAATCTTAGATTGTATTAAAAGGAGGCTTGTTGCGCCGGCTTATACGCTTGTATACCGCGATGTATATTTACTGAGGCGAGCAAAGTAATCACTTGCTGCTGTCAAAATAGCGAAAAAAGATTTACTAACCGAGATGGTTTTTTTGTAAATGTGATGATTGTTTTATTTGTATAGCTATGGAAAAATATAAATACTTTGTTGTGCAGAATTTTGAAGTATTATTTATACTTTATTATTTTAACCGTACGTGTATTACGTAAAAATCGAAACAATGATTTTTAGAAATTAAAAATCATACACTTCATCAGCTGATGTAATTATAGTTAGTGCATGATCGATGAATCGAATTGATAGGTCAAAATTAACTTTATCTAGTGAGTTACATTGACAGAGTACTATCAACTATTAATCTAAAATTGTTCAAGATCCAATCAAGGCATACGTTAAAGCTAGCTGACAGAGAAACCGATAGAATTATTGCCATACATGTTCATAATAACAACGAACAATTAAACAACTTTATACTTCAATAAATTAATACTCATTATAATAATTTCTCGATCTATTTTATATTACACATTGGTATAAGAATAATAATTAAAAAAACATTATATAATTCTAGAACGTAAACATGTCATTAGTTCTATGAATCCTAAATCGTGTCCCATTAGTTAAAAAAATAATCTCGTTTCAATGTGAGTTGAAAAAGGGTCTCCTCCTAACGAATTCAAATCGATCTAATATCTTAAGTAGTTAGTAATGTATTCATAAGTAGCATTCTTCGTATCTACATCAATCTTCTTCAGAAGCAATCGTTTTCAAAACCTCTAATCATAATCTTACTTGTGTAAGGACATGCAATGCGTCGTCTTATCAGCGAACATAACAATATCTCTTTACAGTCACTGACTTGTTCCCTGTAAGTGCTCATCAATTATAATTCTTTTAAGAGCATGAAGATGTTTTAAAAGTTAGGGTAAAGTATTAAATATTTTAATAAATAATTTATATTCAGAAGATAAAGTTGAGGATATCTTTCATTTAACTTTAACATTTTTAAGAGAGTTTCATTTGTATTTTCTCAAAAAGGAATCTTTGAGTTTTCAAAATATATGACAGAATCGAAAAAACCTTTACGTAACCTGGGATAAGAATATATTGACAGAGAATCAAGTTCTGGGTGAAAGAAGACTCGGTTTTTTAGTATTTTGGAAAAAATGATATTCTTGTTTCATATATATATAACTATAAAAATACTAATCCTTTTAAAAACTTTCCTTGAAGTTATTTATAAGTGAAAACTTTCGTATTTCATTAAACGAAATGTCCTAGGTAATATTTTATACTTTTTATCATTTTCTTATACTACCTCTGAGATTGCCGAATATTCTAATAAAACGTTTTCATACGTATATTTCCTCATCATAGACTTTGTCCTTACAAGCTAACCAGAATTCCGATTCGTCTCAAGAATCTTTTTAGAAGACGAACTGCTCCGAAGCCTTTATAATACACATACATAGGGTCCACTGTAAGATCTCTCTCTCCCTCCCTCCCTCTCTCTCTCTCTCTCTCTCCCTCTCTCGCAGCTCTTTTTGAGAGGCGCGAGCGTTATTACATATACGTGGCCCGAGAGAGACAGAGAGGACGAGAAAGAAGGGGCGGGAGAGAGAGAGAGAGCGAGCATAGTGGACGAACGCGTTCGGGGGAGTGAAAAATGAAACCGTAGTCGAAAAAAGAGAACGAGAGAAAACGAGATGGAAAAAAAAGACGAGGGCCGCTCGCGTCGGTCGTTTCATTTTCCGATACATCCCAGTTCTCCGCGCTTCCCGATGACGCTGCACGTCCAGTGCGAGCAAGCTAGAAAGAATGGAAGAAAATAAAGATCGGCCGAACGCTTCTTTCATTTTTCTATACAGCCCCGCTCTCGCTTGCCCGCTCTTTTTATACTATAGCTCGAAGAGGCAAGGAGACGAAGAGTGCGAGAGAGTGAAGGAAGAGAGAAAGAGAGAGAGATCGGAAAATAAGAGGCTCTCGCTCTCTGAGCAGCGCGGGCGCACAGGCCAATCGGCATTTATCGACGTCCGGAGAAGAAAGAAACGCGTGTACGTGTCGTAAATACCGTTATGAGTGTTGGCTGCGCGATGATATCGATTGGCAAGGCGGCCGTTCGCACCATAGAGTAGCGTAGGAGAGTTGTGCCGAAGGAGACTGAGATATGTGAAGCGTGTTTTGATGATTTGAAAAAGACGTTGTTAACCCTTGCAAGTGCTCGATCGTTTTTTTAATATATAATCCGGATAACACTTTCCAGGTTTTTTTGTTAATAAAACTGAAAGTTATTTCGGTTATTTAACTTTGCTATTTGATAAGCAACGTTCAGGCAAGATTTTTCCATGAAATAATAATATTACAATTTTTCTAAATATCATTTTATTATTGTTTCGTTTGAAAATGAAATAATAGTGACGATTTCATGTCTTATATAGAGATGGGCGCTTTCTTGAGATGGGCCATCTAGTCTCCAATATGCTTCATTTTTACAAAAGATTATTTACCTTTAACTCATGACAATCTTTCTGTAAATATTCATGTTAAAAAAACAAGTAAAATATTATAATAAGTAGACATGAAAACCTAAATTTAAGCTTTGTCATTAAAAAATATTAGATCTCATGGAAGTTATAAGCTATTAAAGATAGTAAAAGAAAATAGAAAAGGCAAAGCATGAATACTTGCAAAGTAATAGTCGATAGATGAGACATCATTTTTTAAAGAATGAAACAGATTTGATCATAGATGGCCCATATTTCAAGAAAGAGAGATTGTGAGATGGAATTATTATTAAAACGAAATCGATTATTAAAACCATGTTTTTTTTAAAAAGTGTGTATACTCCTTAGATATTTATATTTATATTATATTTAAAGTAAAAAAAATGATATTTAGATGTATACAAATTACGTGACTGCTAATATATGGAGATGCTTAATTAAATACCTCAAGTACTCTTGCATGTCTGAACAATGAAAGTAACTATTTAATTACAAAAACATGGTTGCGTTTGTAATTTACCTCACGCACATTTAAAAGAGGTCATTCCACTTATTCTAATTAGATTTGTAAATTTTTTTTCATTTGAAGCTAATATCAAGCATTTTTAATTGTTAATTAAAATCAACTACTACATTGAAACTTCAGATACGAAGGCAAATACCAAGGAGGTTGTCTTTAATGTAATTAATTAGGTTAATATGGATACCGCTTTACAATTTGTCATTATTAAAAGAAGATATTCCATTTATTTGCGAAAATATATAATATAACGTTAATTTAGATTATATCACTTCTCCTTTTTTTATTAACCAGTTACTGCTAATTGTAATCAATTAAATTTAATTTTGCATTTCACTCTATTATTCACATAATGTTACTAAATTGTTTTACTTCTAAGAAGAGACTTTAGTCTCGGAGCCGCTGATTTCGATTAGATTTTGAGAATGTTTTATTGGTACCTAAAAATGAAGTTCACTATTTTTAGTTTGAAAGCGATATATAGTGATACTACATGAATAGTAGCAGATGTTTATATTGTTATGAAGAATTTTTGAGATGAAAATTAAGGTAGGGAGCTTGATTTTTTTAGTTCCAACACAGGATTAGTAAAGTCGTTACAGCATCCATTAACTAAAGACAGAAGTCACTCCTTATTATTATCTTTACAGATCAGATTTTTAGAAAAACTGTATACACCTTGTTATCTTGTCGATCTTTCGAAGATTTTTATTCAAGGGTCTTTCTGCAAAATTAAACCTTTACTGCCAAACATAAAGGGAAGACGTTGAAAAAGCAAAAATAAAAGATTATACATTATCAAGAATTTCATTTCCAGTAATCGCATAAGAAAGTTAGGTAGACAGATAGAAAGAACCAGCTTGAAAATCAACTTGAAAATGCACATGCCTTTGGCCGCACGTATATACTTTCGAGTGTAAGTGGGACGACTCGCGGCGCGATTTTAGACGCAGCACGTCGACTATATAAGCGTCTTGCAAATCCGAGACGGGTCAGCGTTCTTTCTAAATATACCAAGGAGAGAGAGAGAGAGAGAGAGAGAGAGAGAGTAGAGTCGCTCGTAAATGTTATTGCAGGACGAGTTGCAAGGTGCAGGGAAACAGCCATATTATCTGCAAAGCCAGAGAGAGAGAGAGAGAGAGAGAGAGAGAGTCGGCTGATATGTGTATAGTATATATCACTGCGTAAATGCAAATGAGCGGTGCGCGCTTGTGATTTCGGTAAGATAGCTGTCCGTAAGGCCGTGCGTATCTTATGTCATGCTCAAACCGCAGCTGTTGCTCGTACCAAGCGTTGACGTGGTGTGCTGTTTAAAACGTATCTGGTAGTTTGTTCATTTGTGTTGAAAAAAAGAAAAACAATTATGAGATTTAACGTTCTGCTCCAAGAATATTTATACATCGTTATTTGGATTAATATTATCTGAGTAAAAGTGAAATTCAACATATAAAATGAGAATAAAATTAATAAGATGCCCGTTGACAGTATAACGAAAATACTGGTATAAGCTTTCGGATGTCAAAAAGTAGAAACATCTGTACAGTACCAGCTGCTGTTTTTCATATCTCTCTTATATACCAATTAACCGCGTGAGTTTATCAAGGTTTTCTATTTTCTTTTTTTTTGTTAATAATGTTTCATGATTATTATTAAGTACCAAGAAATCTTTATACCTCCAACGAACTTGTAATTAGCAGGTTCGAATGTTCGCGCGTAAGATAAGTACTCGCGGGAGCGACCTGCTCGACAGCAAACGCGCGTGCACTCAGGTCGAACATACTACGTACACTCTTATGTTCATTAGCCTAAATCGTGATTAGAGATGGATAGAGCTGGAGGATAGTGCAGGATAATTCAGTGAAACTGGTATAGGAGTAAATAGCAGCTCACGCGAGAGGTAATGACGTGCAAAAGCTGATGGACGATAAGAGATAGTCAGAGACGGTTGTCACGTATAGCTAATGGAATTTACCCGGCAACAAATGAAGCGTATATATATACCTTACCATCGTGATTACTACGGTCTCTGAGTGTTATAGTTTTGAAAATTTTATTTTTTTTAATAGTGAATAATCTGTGCCCCCACGCTTGATGCTGATAATTTTTACTTATATCAATGGTGACCTGGACCCAAATATTTCGACTTTTTTCAAATTATTTTTAATGTGAATTCATTATTACAAAGGTAATAGTATATAATTCGAGGTCGATTACCTCGTTTGATCGTTGCTTTATCGACCATTAGAAAAATATTAAAATTCTTCAAATATTACAAAAATTACACACGCGATATATACCGAGCAATTAACCTACATCTACATATATATCACTAATGAAACTAGAAATATTTTTGTCGGCTGAAGTTATTCGAAGATTAGTAATAAATTGGATGATCGTTTGTGCGTTCGTAACGTTATAGCTGATAAAATGAGCCGATGTGCGGCAACAATAATACAGCTCAGTCACTTCGCGAGGAGCACATACATCACGTGTCACTAAGCTTTTTTGCCTTCGTGCATGTACGTGTATATAGGTATATACAAGTATTCGCGATCTTTGAAACGAAACAGCCCACGCGCGAGTTGCAGTTAACGAGGCTAACGAAGCGCGGAAGTCGCGCGAGTCGCGCGCGTGCGAATTCCCGATGCGGTGCATGTTTTCCGCGCACGCGCGCACGAACAACAACACTTTTCAGCTAGGTGTACACACATACACACATACATATAGATATATAGAAGTGCATCACGCTTCTAGCCGTTTTTTTTCGCCACACGCGTGAAAGTAGCGGATGGAGAGGAACTTTATCGCGATTCCGAACACGAGAGAAATGTTTTCTATATACATACATATATATACAATGAATTTGAAGAAACAATGGACTTTCACGCTTAATGGAAGAAACGGTTGTTCATCGAGGTTTCAATCGAGGACTGAGATTTTTTCACGCTTACTTCTTGGGTTATTAAAGGGCATGACTTTGACCTCGTGAAGTATATAACCTTATGGAGTGCCTCACTCAAATCTTAAAACATTGCATGACAATGAAGATCTTTGCTGATTCATTGAAATTATTTGGAAAACCTGTTGGTAATCATATACTATTACCGTGTAGAGAGAATAATGCTTTTTTTCATTTTGCATAATACGGTATCTTTAGTCGAATCGGATATTGTTTGAACTGATAACATGCGCTTTAACAATGCTTACTAATGTAATCTTTTCAACGTATACCTATTTCAAACATCATCACAGGTGTTATATAAATTCTAAGCTAAATTTAGTTCTATGATTTCGATTTTTCAAGTAAATTATTATAAAAATATTTAATTAACTCTAGGCAAAGAGAACAATACAAAAGTATATTTTACATACTTATATTCTAAATAGATTGCATTTCTGTAACTCCATTCTCTGGCTAAAAGTGAAAAATGGCTTTATAATGTTGTACTATTTGCGTTGATCAAACTTTCTCAGATTCAAGAGTTTGCAGACTAAATTATTTATAGAATTTCCTAAAATACTTATCAAGATACACTCGAGATACAACATTGGTGTCAACTTCTAAGCAACGTCTATCAGTCGCTGCTGTTTACATGTGTAGTCAGGTTTCTTGTTGCTTACTTCGAGGTCTGTGATTAGGGACGACGTTAACTATACAGATGTCGTATAGACAGTATGAAACTTCACGAGACAACATTAGGCGGCATAGCTCTACAGACTTGGTCATCTTGGCCAATTAATTTATCTACTCACCCTAATTGAGAAGTCTGCTAGCTTGAGTCTATGTCAAATAAAAATCTTGCGAACGTTGGTGATTGTTTGCGAAGGCGTGTTGCTCATCATGACGATCTCACGCTCAGTATCTACATGACGAAGGCTATATATAATATTTAATAAAATTCGCGCGTTACATATTGTCTCTTTTCTATATCCATTATTTTATTGTTGGTTATTTATGCGAACAATTAATAAAATACACATAAATAATCAAGCGATGCTGAGGATTGTTATAATTTTCTGATCATATACAGTTAAGATATTTTAAAATCTTAAGACCTATAGAAATCTCTCGAAATTCTGAGGGAATAGAGCGAAATCGTGGCATATTTCAGTTTAGTGTAGCTCAAAATATCTGCGATAATACAATAATTCTGTGAAACTCTGTAATTTTTATATCTGAACTGCATCTTCTTCATTAAAATTGGAACACATTAAATGTCATTTGGCAATCTAATATGAACATATATAACTACAGTACGTACACAAAATAAACCATCTGAATATAGTCTACGCTAAAAATAAAGTCTAATTATATATACAGAACGGCACCTCATATACATCTGCTGACGTATCAGCAAAACCCTCCGAAAAAACGCATAAAATTCACTTCAGAGCAAATATCTATAAAAACGGCTCGTCGCAGGACTAGTTTCACACAATTGGCACGACGGAAATTTTCTTCGACATGGGTTTCGTAACGAAGCGAGGTCTGCTATATACGAGAGATAGAGCGTCTCCGCTCGTAAAAATGGGTAATGGTCGGTTTTCTGTTTGCGTCGAGGCTTACACACATCCTTTGGTACATTGAGGTCAGTTCTGGGCTCTCGTTTCTAGGAATGCTCCAAACTATATAGCTCCCTGCTCTCACATTTGGCCAAAACATGTCGGTTGAATACTTTGGCCGCGCTTTCATGCCAAGGCACGTGCCTGTGCCTCGACGCTTTTTTTGGTGCCGCGTCAAAATGAACAAGCTGAAATGCCTCGTTTTCGAGGGATTAACACTTATTGTTGGGCCTGCAAAGACTCAATTGAGGTTTATGTGCGGCTTTGTTTGCTCGCTTTGTTCTATATACGATTATTGATTTTTCTATAGCAAGTTGTAAAATAAATCGTCACTTTTTCCATGTTATCGTGTGCTAGACAGGGAAAAAAGTTATTGAAAGTTTTTATGAAATCGTTTTAGAATGCATAATTTAATAAGTATAATATAATGGTTGGGCAAAATTTTCAAATTTCAGTAGTAATAGAATTGAATGAGAATTCGAAATTTAATACTAAAATATATTTTGTTTTCTGATAAAATATACTAAAAAAATATTTTATTGATTGCTACATCTGTCGTTAATTTAAACGCGAATAATAAAATAAACATACGAAGAACTGCAAATATACTATATAATGAAGCTTTGGTTTTGCAATGTTAGATAAAGCATAAAGCACATTGGATTTCATAAAACAAGCGAGATACCAAACGTACTTCCGACGCGTAATCAAACACTTGTAAGCGTACACTGCGAGATATTACCGAGGTGAATCATCTGCTTTCGAATGCTCCGACAAATACATTCAAAGGACGTGATGAATTCAGAGCATTGACGTTACATACGTATATGAAAATTGTTATGAGTAAATTCATCCTTTATATTCTTCTTGAACAATATGAGTCAGATATTTTATTCTCCTAGTATAAAATAATTAACAAACTGATAAATAATTTTTCTCACTTTTACGAATAATTTTATTCACTGATAAATTGCACGAACGAAAGATATATATAAAATAAAAGCTTACAATAGAATAATAAAATCTCATACTAAGAAGATAATATATGTCGCGTATGTAACAGCACCATAAGAATGAACCTGAACTCTGAAGAGTGCACAACACCAAAGCCGACCAAAGGTCATTATCCACCCTCGACGCGAGATAAATCTTCTCTCCCTCTCTCTCTCTCTCCCACTCAACTTGGCTGCATACAAAAGCCCGAGAATGACTCGGAGAAAGCAAGAGCGTAGGTGCGTCGTCTCTCGTCTGCAACGTCAACGTCTACATGTATACACATACACGCATATACTATATCTCACAGTGGAAAAGATCAGCGCGATCGCGCCACGTCACAACGTGGACGAGCGCACATGTATATAACGTATAAATGCGCGCGTCTATATATACATATATACTTATATACATACGAGAAAGGAATGTCGCGCACGTAGCTCTGAGTAACGAGCCTCTATTCCGGCATGCGCGCGGATGAATCAATCCACAATAATTAGTCGGCTCGTCAAAGGCCCTGGCTTTATGTATATATATTCGGTTGTGCAGGCGTACGTCTTACGCGCACGAGTGTATGTATTTCATTGCGAGGGGCGTTTGTGAATAAGCGCTAGCCGGCGTATACACTACACTCTTTGCAGCTTGATTCGAAAGAATTTCGGTGCGGGTGGAGGGGACCCAGCGTTTGTGTCTCCGTTAATACGGGTTGTGGTGCTATTAATTACATTATTAGCGCGATCCTTGCATCGTTTGTGAGTGTTACCGAATATCAATTTACTTTTTTTATTGTTGGTTAACATTTGGAGACCGGTGGAACAGAAGAGAATAAAAAAGGATGAGAAAATAAGCCATATTTCTATGGGATATACAGGAAAAATGCTATAGTAATTGATCACACTGAATGGGAAAACATTTGAAGCGGGTTGGGCGAATATATATAAATATAAATATATATATATATATATATATATATATATATATATGGTTTGCTTAACTTGGCCACAAGATACTTACGATGCGGTGGCTCTCGATCTTTTTTCCGTCATTTATAACTGCGCAATCTAATTTCGCTGGAGGCTTGGAAGAGCTGCTATGAGATGGGGGAGAGGAACACCGCAAAGAGGCCAGTGATATATCGCATCGATACTTTTCTATAGAGTCATTTGTTGCGATGCAAAAAGTTGTCGGGAGGAGGTTTATTCGCTGATTTCAGATAACGCGTATACTTGTTATATATATACACACCGACGCTCGATCCGCGGTGATTTAAACCGTCTTGCAGTTACAGTGGCAGGCAAAAGTATCAGTATCGCTTTCTTCTTAAGAAGAAACTTCATATTCGTGCTTTATTTGTTTCTCATCAGAGTACCGCAACTATATATAGTGTAATACAATAAAAATAAAGTTAAACATTCGATTTGTGAGGGGAAATGTTATATCAAAATTGTTTATACAACGATATTTATAGCAATTAAGTGTAAAGATATAAAAAGACGTGTTTGATTAAAATCGTATTGTTCTAGGAAATTGGTTTTAATAATTATTTTCGTTAAATGGTTTCCAATGACAACTGCTGATGAATATTATGAGATTGAATATTGAAAGAAAAATAATTTAACGTTATTGATATCGAGAAATAAAGATGATTTAATAAAGTTGAAACCAAATCAAATGCAGTGATCTTTTCCATTATATCTAATAATACATGGTAGTAAATTCAGAAAATTATGCTAATAAATAATGCCATAGAACATTGTACCATAGTACCAACCATAGTAATAACATAGCTGTGTAAAATAAGTTTATACAGATTTTATATTTTACGCTATCCACAACATATGCCTTACGTAAATCGGCATTAAAAATATTAATAGTATTTCCACCAAAAATTCAAATTATACCTTCCTAATAGATTCTGATTTAAACCCATGATTATATTCAAAAGAAAGTATATCAAAGCAACCCCAACTTGTCCCCTTACCATAAGAAAACGTCTTGACGCGCAAACCGTTCAACTGGCACTAAACACGGTGAAATAGTTTTCCGTGCACTTACAACGTCTTATACGAGAGTGCAGAGTTCAAAATCGTGGCCGCCAAGGCGATCGGCCTCCTCTGGTTTCCCTTCGACAGAAAAACGCCGCGCAATTTCTCAGCGGAAAAAGGACGACGAGTCCCCACTCCTCGCCTTTCTCATTCTCTCCCTCCAGCGTGCGGATCTCGCGGAAACAAAGAGCTGCTCTTTCTCTTATAGGTGCAACGGTATACCTATGCGCGCGAGCGGCGATTTATGACGCGGTATACAGCAGCTGCTGCAAGTGCACTGTGTGACGTAGTCAGGATACGGCGTAAAACCAGCCTATCGGTATAGTGTTTTCAGTCGCAATTATACCATGCCTTAACTGTCGATGATAATTAAGATCGCTTCGAGGCTTTGAAGAATTTTGTGATGCCTGTGACGTTAGAGAGACATTAGAATTGATAAATAAGTTCTTAGATATTGTATTTACGTCAAATTTTAATGTTGGTTGACGTATGGTTTTGGCAGTGGTGTATATAACAATGGAAACTGTTTTACGCCGCGTAATACTGAAATTAATATTTCATTATTTAATTATAACGATTATATGTTAAAATTTAAAAAAGGTGATGTCTTTATACTATAGTTGGAAGCTTACACTATTTAAAATCTATGTCATTTATATCTTTGATAGTGGATCATTTGAGGTCAATGACCGGGAGTATTTCGGAGCCAATATCTTTTGGACTTGTTTTACTTGACCCTGTTAATATTATCTCCGAAAACTTGTAAAAAAAAAGTTAGCTTGTACAACTTGTAGCAACAGATTACACGATATGATTGAATTAGTGTTCATTCGTTACTTATACAATAAGGAAAAATCTCGATGTCGAACTTTTACATCCTCATAATTACATGAAATCTACAAAATTTATGTTATATTATAAGTTAAAAGTACACGAACTACACAAGCTACAAAGACTCCAGCAACGTTTTCCTTATTTTTAAAAGCCTCAGCTCACGAAAGGTACACTTGAAAAAGCGTTTTTACCATACGCGTAAATTGTACCCTCGCATTACATAATTCGCAACAAGCACCGATACATATCACATATATATGTATATCTCAGCGCAAAACCGCGGCATCATGCACATGCTCGCACGCGTCTCTCACCCACGCGCGAGCTCCATGTGGTGAAACGAAAATATTCCGCGTATACATATAAGTACACGATCCTCGTTCGAGTGCGATAAAGTTTGCAGGCGCGCGCGCAGCGAGCAGGTAAAGGGCCTGCGCGCTACGTCTTTTGTTCAGCGATGTGCGCGCGTTATGTAGAAATCATCGTATACGGTCTCAACATACATCTTCCCTTTTTTGTGTACATACCTACACACACATAGATACATATAAACGCGCGAGAAAATAGAATCGATTGTTCGCACGTGACTTCGCGAAAGATAGGGATAAGAGTTCTGTCTTTTTCGATATGTACCGCGGATAAAATACATATATGGAGGAACCCCGTTGCTGGAGCATTGCAAGCGCGTTGCATAAGCGTTATGACAGTTGTCGTGCGCGTGTATAGAGAGAGTTTCACTTTCCGCGTCCTGTAATTCATGAAGAAACGGTTCGCTCGTCGAGATACGGTTTTGCTTTATCACGTTCTGTCGCTTTGTATTTGTAGAGATGAGAAGCTATATACGTATACGACCATAGTGTAGATGGTCTAAATATACAAATTTCTCTGTTTTAGATTATCGAGTGGAAGATTAGAAATGAGTATAAGGATACGTATCTGAACATCGTAAACAAAAAAGTTTACCACTGGTAACAAGGTGAATGCACCGAGTATATATGTAATTACGCTCTCTATAAGACGTTCGGTAGAAACATCGTATTTATTTGTCGAGTAAGAATATTAAGAAGGTCACGAATATGTATATATATGCGCAGGGAGCATCAACAGGAAAAAATCAATTAGAAAGGTATTCGTGAAAGGGCCTGATGTATCTGTGTGTGTGTGTGTGTGTGTGTGTGTGTCGGGTCATCAAACCCGAGAACAATATATTTATATACATATATATATATATACACCCGAGCGCGAGATACGACTGAAACGCTACGCGCGCGCGTCTTTAAAATGCATTCATCGCGCGCGCGTTCGTCGTATACGCTAAGGAAGGAAAGCGACGAGAGGGAGAGAGAAAGAAAGAGAGAGCGTCGAAGAAACGGCTATAGACGCGCGTCCAGTCTATAGGAACATTAACCTTCCGCCCGCTCTGAATGCGCGGCTGGCCCGGGCCATTATCGCTCGTAAATTAATAAAGTGGTTAACGAGCAGATATATATATATAAAGTCCCGTTTGGCTTTGCGCGCTCTCGAATGGTCCCACGAGGGATAAAGACGGTTGACTGGAGAGCGAAAGAGAGTGAGAGAAGGAGAGGTAAAGTGAGTGAGACCCTTCTTATAAAGGGCCCACGCACTCGCGATTAACCTTTGTCAGAGGTCTTCTTACCTTATTACTTGTAGCGTACCTTTTCTGTGCGATTTTCACTGTATTACATCGACTTACTGTGATGTATAGTATTTGTTAGTATTAAGCATCGACTGTGATATCACATTTTTATCTATTTAAAATATTCGCTCTGTATTACTCTTTTGTACAGTATTACAAAATATAAATATTCTATCTATATATTCTTATCTTGTAGTTTTTAGACATTGAAGTAAAAGATTCATTTCGATAAAAGTCAAAGAAGTTGTTAGAAATTTGGAAAAATAAAACGTGGAAAGGTTTTTTATTTTACGTGCAGTGAGAAAAAAATAATGTCCTGAGTGCTATAAATTTTAATGCGTAAATACGTAGAAGCAAAGGACGTTGGAAAAATCCTCTCTCTCTCTCTCTTTGATAATCGCCTTGTGCAAGAGAGCTCACACATAGACCCAAGTATATATACGTATATAGAGAGCTCGCGAAGCACCGGACAAAGTCGATCTTCCTACACGGCACGTCCATTACCGGAAACGGAAGCTCCTCCCTGCGCGCGCGCGCGCATCAACGTGTCACGGAGCCAACTCACTCACTCTATCCTTCTCTCCTTTACGATTCTTCCTCTCTCTCTATATATATATATACGTCTCTTTTCCCATCCGTCTGTCTTTCTCGCGCGGACGTAGGTGGTGGCACACCCGCACACGTACGCACGAGCGTTAAATACGAGCGTTTCCTCCGTGATGCCCGCGGGGGAGATAATCCTCGCGTCACACTCGATGACAATCGACGCTGAAAGTCCATATGCAAGCGTATGCGATAGTGTATATATATATGTTGAAGCAAAGCTCGTTCCCATGATGCCAGGCGCGGCTTTTCGAATCAGTTGCGTGGAAATGAAGAATAAATTGAATTTTAGCCTGATGCGCGACCCTTTGATTATACCGCTTTACCGCATTTCTGAGGTGGAGCATCATATGATATCGTTTTATTAATCTGGTGTGATTATTCTAACTTTTGTAATTAATATAATAGCCATGTTATTTTATATTATTCATTTATACTATTAATACTGGATTTCCATAGTATAAGAAAAATAAATATTTATTATAATTAAATCGTGAAAAATGGATTTTATTTTAAACGTTCACTTTGCTATATTATATTAATGGAATCAAAGATGCGATGCGAAGAACAATATTTCGCTTTTATTTAATAATTACATACCAAGAAAGCAAATTATAAAGTAAATAAAGCATGTGTCTCAAGTTACTCTGAATTGAATTGGCTTATCTCTTCGCAGCACAGATTTACTCAATTATAATATTACTGTATAGCTCGAGATAGGCCTATTTAAGATCTTTCAACACATTTTCCTCTCGATAAATTTAAATTACGTAAATTCTGACTAACAGGGATTTCCCCATTAATATTTTCCTATATACGCGATCCGAAATCTCAAAATTTTCCTCTGGAAAGATGAAAAGATATACGGAAACTCTCACGACATCATACGCCCCTATTGTATTTCAATTTCGTTGCTTATTCATCGTCAAAATTGAGTACGAATATAAGAATCATTGACTTCCCAATACAAAGACCTAGTATGTAAGTCAAAAAAGACATTCCGGTCAGTCTACGAACCTCTTACATAGTATACAGGCATGATCAATGCCCATCATACATCATCGGCAATATATATATATGCGGGATCGTACGGGGTAACGAATTATGGGAATCGCACGCGTGAGAATGACGAAACGCCGCACGCGCCGGCGCGCTTTAACAGCCGCGTCAAAGTGTTGATGTGTGAGAGAGGGAAGCGGTAGTTGAGGAAGAAGAACGGGAGCCTAATGGCAGAGTTGTTTCGTGCGAGTTGCTGCTGCTGCTTTCCACGGACACCTCGTTAGAAGATACTACATACACGTAGTCGTGTGACTTGCGCATTTATATCCACGAAATTTTATGTCTTACCGTATATATTATCTGTGAGAAAAGTTGCGCTTTTTCTTAACTTCACTTTACATTGTTAAATGTAAAATTTAATTTATAAATAGGTATATATATATATATACACGAAACATGCGCGTATATATCTGTAAAGAAAATGCTCATAGTATGCGCATCTAGCGATAAGTAATCCGGGAAGAGGCATTATATTCTGTGTACCTTGTCGTCTGTCACAAGCCGCGTGAACAGGTATAAGACGCATACTAAGCGCGTACGATTCATGCGCTGCGTAAAGCTACAAAATGCCGGCCGGCTAGTATAGAGCCGAACATGTTCTACGTATATCCACTCTCAGACACATACGTATATACGCATATAAACTTGACAAAGAAAAAGACAGAAGCACGCGTATAGCGAGCGGATGAATGAACGCGCTTATATATATATATAAACGCCCACGTAGTTGACGCGTGTGCAGTCGTAAAAGCACCGTGTACATACGCGCTTGCGCTCACTGAGGTCTACGACTTCTATGATCGATGGGTTCACGATTACACGCACGCACGCACACACGCATGTATTGTGTGTTTGGCCTGTCGCGTTTCTAGCGAGAGAAGGGAGAGACAGAGACGTCAGATAGGATTGCAGCTCATTGTGCAGAGATGCATATTGTAGTGCTCTGCAAATGCCTTATCATCGCGTATATATATATATGCACACATACGAAGTATGCGCGTATAGAGCTTTGGCTCATCGCCTATAGTAGCCAAGCTGTATATAGTATCGCGCGTGAGCTCTAGACGGATGCTATTACGGGTTACTCTTAGCGCAGAGCACTTTTTTTTTCTTTTTCTATTTTATTCATTGCGCCTATTGTGCAACAGTGCGTTGTCCGCTGTATAAGTACCTACGTACTCGAGCTTATAAGTTTTTCCACTGTCACCACGACGTTTTCACCCGCAGAGGTATAATTAAAGGTGCTTGTTTGCTGCGAACGATGCTTTTTTTGTTGACTTAGAGACTTATGGTGTACCGAGTGGCTATAAATGTAGGGAGAAGTTTCTTTTATATAGATTATTCATAATATGATTATTCGATAAAAATATGTTTCTCACGACTTGGCACATCTTTCATCTACATGAATTTGCTTTTAAAGATATTACGTGATATGGAAAAACCATCCGACATAAAAAGATTTATTTCAGCTGACGTATTTTCATTCTTTAAGGTCAGAGGATCGGGAATATACGAAATTTAGTATCTCTGATTCTAAACAATGGGTACCTTATGTTACATGTTACTGGTTATGTATTAAAATTCTAGATCCTATATATCTTCAGGGCTTCCTCCTTTTATAATTTACGTAAGCTGTTCAAGTGAAGATGCATGTCAAGTGATCAGTATTAACAGAAAGCAAAAATCGCATATTAACATTAACATGAAGATGAAATCGTGTATTTGCTATTTAAATGATTAAAGTCTTTATATGAAATTGCCAACCTAATTTGAATAATTCAATTAATCTTGATAGGGTACCATAAACTCAATGACGCATTAAATTTGTACATTTAATCGCCATAAATAAAGCAATTCAAAAGATATTTTTATGTTCTGTTAAGAGCTGGAAACATAAAATTCTAGTGAAATGGACAATTTCCTCATTGAGAATTGAGCTTGACTACGCGGAGACGCTCGCTTTGACCGCCTTGAGAAGGTTAATAAATTATATATATGAGTGAATTCAGTGGTAACCATGCATCTGGTCTGTTCTCCAATTTTCAATGTAATGACTTTCTGTACACAGTCAAAAATTCTGTATTTTGTGCGAAAAATTATTTTACACTTAGATTTGTCATATTTCGTTTTGTAAACAACTAACATATTCATATTACCTCATTTATTTTTCTTGATGATTTTAATGCCCAATTTCAGTTGAAATGTCATTCTTTTTTTTTATATTTTTCGGAATACTATAACAAAAATTATATTTGCCCTGAATTTACTTTACATATTTGCGGGTTCAACATTATTCATCATTTTGTTCTCTACAGCTACAATTTTTAATGATTGTAAAATAAGAATTGAATAGACATTTTCACCGAATATAATATATATTGTAAAATTACTAATTGTATTATGTTCTATTTTATCATACCAATAAACAAATGTAAATGATTTTATTACACTTATCGAAGTTAAAAAATGGTAATTTTTTTCAAAATTATATCGATTTAAAATCAAAAGTACCTAATATGAAAAGACAAACAAGTTTAAAAAAAATATTTCATTTTCAATGACTAAAAACACGCTTTCATTCCGTTCAACCATTCATTGAATGTATCCTCACTTGAACGTCTTAGCAACTCGGGTAGCGGCTCTCGGAGACAAAGAAGCCATCGTATATAGCAGTGTAATACTCATCCAAAGGGTCGCAGGCACACGTATAGCTTTTAAAGAATGACTAATTGGTTGGCATAGCGTGCACGATACCGAGATCCATATCGCGTTCTTTCTTTAAAAAAAACCAACGCGTTATTCTAGCTGGGCAAGTAAGGCCTGGAGGCACAATTGTAGCACCCGTGTACACGCTCACGCACGTACGAGCATAATATATAGTGCAATTTACCGATTCCTGCACGCGTGTTCACGATTGGCCAGAAACAAGGATGGTTAGCACTGCTTTTTGAGCGATTTTTTATTTTTTACATACACAGAGGTGTGATACAAATATTTAGGTAGAAATTGTTGTACTTTTAGTATGAAAAAATCTCTGTTGGAATAATATATCACATTAAACTATAGGGAAAATTTATGGACAGTGAAAGTAGGGTTAAAATTCCGATTCTTTTATGAAAATATCTAGAGTGAATTTCTTGTAGAATTTTTCATATAGGCTGTTAACTGTTGTATCTTTTGTTACACCAATTTAACTTTTACGATGTTAAAGTTTATGGCGTATTTAAAAAATTAATTTTCTTAACTATAATTCATCTAAATTGACAATAAAATAGTAAAAGACTAAGTAAAACAATGTTTTCCATTAAACTCTTAAAGTCTTCAGTATTGAATAAATTAACCTTGAATTATTGTTTGCCACTTTACTATCTGACTACTGTAATTAGCTATAGTATATTAGATATTTATAGATTATTCAGAATTCATTTTATTCTTGATGCTAATGAACAACGTAAAACTGTTTTTCTTATGAGAGAAAACTGGAGTCCATTGTTTCGCCTACTATAAAAATGATGCGAATTTTCAGCAGAGTTCAAACTAATCTACTTCAATGTGTTGTAATTTCTAAATTGTAATTATAAGAATATTGTTCCAGTTGCGTAACTGTAATTCCCACTAGATATAGCTTGCAACCACAATTCCACTCATTGCAGCTACATTGATTAGTTCTCCTCATAATCATCTTAGTGTGGTTTCCTGCGAGTATACAGATCATTCGATTCACAATTTATATAATGACGCAGTAATTAATAACATATAAGTGTAAATGTCATACTTTTTATTAACATAGTTCCATTTATTGACGTCGATCCCATTTTTAATAAAATGTTATGACTTTACCGTAACTTAAATTAGTACAAACATAAATTCTCTCGATTTCAACAATAGAAAGTATTTTCGCAAAACATCCCTCAAAAAAAAGATCAATCAGTGAATTCGTAATGTTAATCATTTTCTCTGCTATATGTAGAAGCTCGAAGCACAGGCACAATATGTTGGAACGTCTCCCGCAACTACCTGAGGCTATACTCACGTCAAAATGATAAATGAGATAACTCTAGAATCGAAATGAAACAGCGCTCCACTGAAAACAGTTACATGACGCAATTAGGAAGCCGGTGGTCGTAACAATTCCAATCGGCGAGCGCACGCGCGGTGCGAGGTATACAAAAGAAAGACTGCGGCGTTATATGGCGAGAGCGATCTGAAAAAAAAACGACAGAAGTGAGGCGTGCAGAACAGGCAGAGTGCGGATAGCCTTTTATTGCGGCGATGCGCTTCTGTGCTGGACGGAGTTTCATGTACTTTCTGAAGTATAGCACTCGATGTTATGTTTTCAAATAGAGTTGTAGTAGTGAGTTTATAGTGGTTAAAAATTAATAAGAATTTTTATGAGAAAACTAAATTCGATATATCAGTACCTTAATTATTAATGTACCGTGAATATTATATTTTTATAAAAATAACAATGAGATCTGAAAGTAAATATTTGGTTGTATGTTAAAATTCTTAAAAGCGGTTTGGATTATAATGATAAAGTCTTCATTTACTTTTTTACGCGATATAACCACTACAGAGATACGCTGGAATATGGTCGATTCTCCAATTAACAATATAGTTTATTTCCCAGTACCTAATAATATAGATGTAAATATCGTGTGAATCAAATAAAAATGGACCCAACTATATAAAAACGCTAAGAAACCGGTTTTATTTTGATCGTCCATCAAAAATATTCATGAATATGTATTAAATTATATGATCATTATTTTATATATAATTTTATATCTTATAATTTTACATATATTTTTTTAATCAAATAATATTGGAGATTAAACGCAAAAAAATTTGGTCGTATAAACAACCATTTCTTTCCTTTGCTTTTTCGTAACAACCTCAGTACTAAAAAGCGTCCAAGGTATAAATATATACAATATATTATTTTAATGGTAAAGTTTTCACTGTATATGAACCACGCATTTTATCTTCCAATAAATAAAAAGTTTTTAAAACCTATACGAAGTAATATAAAAATCGCAAATACGCATTGTTGAAATGACCCGTGATATACAGCTGTTATTATACCTCTAGCAAAACAAAAAAAATTCTTTCTTACTCTTTCTCTTTCCTTCCCTCTCTTCAAGCATACAATTCTTGCGAAATATTAATCGTAAAGCGGCCCGAGTTATCCATTAAACGTCATCGCTTTCAATACCGCCAATTTTCGTGAATATTTTACAGGTCACGCAACGTGTTTTATCGACGTATTTTCTATGAAAAACACCTGCTCTTAAAATAGACGGCGTCATTAAATTATTGTTTTTCGCACACAAAGAAGCCTTTCCTTTCTAAGCCACTCTCGCCTGTACTAAAGGTTTGTACACGTAATAATACTGCTAAGCCGTTCACTCGACTTCGGTCAACATACACCAATACCAACATAGTTTAATAAGACGCGACGTAGTTACCGAATAAAGTATCAACTCTTGTTTCCAAATATAATGCGTATTTATCGCTGTTTATTCATGTTTCTACATTAAAAGTAAAAAGACAGATGATATTCAAGCTTCACTTAATTTTTATTCGTAAGTTGTAAACAAGACTTATTTTCATTTAACGGAATTGTATGTTCTAGAATATTTCTTAAGAACTTTTAAGATATCAATAGCGCAACAATACATGCTGCTCACTTCAATTCCTAATTATTTTATAAAGACTATAACTCTTGTAGAAATCTTAATCATAATAATTCTACCTTTATATGATAATTATGTATCACTTTTAAGTTAATTTAAGCATTCCAATATTTTGTTGTTTAAATTACTAGTAATACCTTTATCAACATTATTTTATTATTGACAAAGGTTATATATATATATATATATATAGGTTTTCACTAAAAATAATATTATTTCATCAATACATTAGCTGTTTTTAATTTATAAAATTCATTAGCCATTTACTTATTTTGAAAATAAGAATCTATAAGTTTAGAACAGAGTTACAGCCACGTTGACGAAGTACTTCGACTGTTCTGCTGTCAAACTGTTTCACGGTTGGAGAAGACAAAGAAAAAGATGTCGATGAAAGAGTCGGAAAAAAGTTGATTTTTATAAGGTGTGCATATTGATCAGACCTTAAGCAGGCGCATTGAAAAGCATTGAGAGACAGACCGACAACGGTACTAATATTCTCTTGGTATTACCATTGTGTGTATATATCTTTGTGTGCGTTCTTGTCCTTTACTAGCCTCTCCGAGGACTTGCGCAATAAAAACCGCCGCCATTATCTTCGAACTGCACTTACGGAATGTTGGCAATGCTTCTGAATGCAAATAATGACAAAAATACGAGTGGAGATTATGCATTGATGAGAAATCGTAATTATCAGAATTTTTAATGTACCTAAGTAAAAGTTAGAAAATAAAAAAAAACGAACATATTTTTGACTTGTTTACATGTCTAACTTTGACTTCTTTAAAAGCTAAAATTATCCATCAAATAATACAATTTTCTAAATAGGTCATTTTCAATAATTTAGTTTATAGAATGTAAATTTATGTATTCTTAGTGTCGATTCTTTGAGAATATCTATAAATTTTACTATTAATAATAATCTGCACTATTTTTGCCCTATTGTCCAAATAAATTTTATATAAAATTAAGTCATGGGTGCCGAACAGTAAGTGAAGTGAAAGATGTGACTATGGAGGCGCGGTGTTTGTACACTTTGTCGGCTCAAAAGTCAGGGGAGTCCTGGGACCAACCAGGGGGAGTTTAGCTAACCAGGCTTCTCTTGTTTACCGCTTCGAATATCGATTAAGCAATACACTCCCTCATCGAGCGAATTGCGAAAATTAATTCGTACGTGAGCAACCGCTGAGTTACACATACCTGCATTAATAGCCGAATTCCCAAAGGGGCGCTTGATTAAAGCAGAGTTATTACATGGAGGAAATAGCGTGTACTTTAATTACGTGGTCATCAAAAAATGAGAGGTTACACGCTCTACTGAGATTGCTGCGGTATGGGAATGGCTGCATACATCTGGTTGAAAAGGTTGAAATAGTGAATTTTATGTAGAATATATAAGTTGTTTACAAAATTATACATATGTATAAGTAATTTGTATACTTAATTTAGAACGATGAAACTCATTATGTCTTTTCTTATAAGGAGAGACGATCCAACGTCTATATCAGGCGCGAATACAAAGCCGATTATTTAGCAAACACGCAATTACGATTGAAATAAACGATTACGCTGCTGCATAAAGAGAAAGCTATAAGTAGATACTAGGGCTACGTGGTTAAAGCGTACAGTGTGATTCGCGTGTGTATATATCAATAAAGCACACTACATTTTAATGCCCATAAGTCTTGGTATTTTAGAATAAATTTCTTAGGCTAACTGTGTGTAAAGGTTCAGGCATATTAGACAAATATTATCGCTCAACGAATATTTAAAACACCAGTGTAAAGTATAAAATTAGCTATATATATATACTAAAAACAAAATATATTTCTGTAAAATTTTTATTAAAAATAGAAAACGTTTGAGTAATTTTTACATTGTAAATAAAATATATTAACAACATTTGTATTAACAATAGTACTAGTGGAAACTAAAGAAGTCAATTTTACATGTATATATACATATACCTCACAAGCTAAATAAGAATTTAGTCAATTTAATTAACTTTTATACAATAAATCTATAATTAATATATTTTGATTATGAATAAAAATATTATTTTTGATCCACACCATGCCATAAAATTCTATCTTATGAGCACAGTGTAGCAAATAGTTATATCTTTCACTCGAAAATAAAATTTCATGCTTTCGAATTTGTCCGCTAGCTTACTCAGCTGTAAAATTTGATTACTAATTCGTAGAATAAAAATTTATTACAATTTATAAAATTAAATATCCTTACAATCTGACTAGGATAGTATAAAAAAGTTTATGAATATTATAGTTACAGTTTTTTTAAAAATACCTCCTTATAAAATTTCAATTGTTTAAAACTGAATAAACAAAATGCAATAGAATATACTCTCTGCAAAAGTTGATTTGCGCATGTTAATAGTTTGTGAATGCCTTTTGAAAGCATTACGGTCCACTAGTTTCATAAAAACATATGTCAATGTTTGAATTTAATTCTGGTAAAAGAATCTCGAATAGAGATGTACCAATTTTAAGTCTGCTTCCCAATTTACAGTCTGTTGCACATGATTCGCATACACTTTTAAATCTTTGTTCGACAAATAATCACATATTTTTTCTACAATCTCAGGAGGCAATTCGCATCGGAATACATCGCTCAGCGAAGCTATACTTTTTCTCAATAACTCAAATCTCTCCCTCTTCCTATGAAAATTTTTCAGCAAGGTGTGCGAATAATTAATAAACTTATTCTTGCGAATCCCCGCTGCAAAGGTAGTAGAGACGTTCTCGTCTTGGAACAATAGTTTTAGTACGCTATGTTTCTTCACAATAACTTCGAAGTAAGAGTACTTGTTATTAATTTTAACAGCCTTCATGCGTTCGAGCTCTTGCTGGCAGGAGGTCATGTACCCGCTCCACACATTATCGGAACAAAGGTCTCTGAGTATTTTTGGATTGACATGCAGTTTTTGCGCCACCAGTAGTGCAATGTGTTTAACGAAAGTTAAAACCTCTCCCTTGGTAAAGCACGTGACGAACATCATGTACTTTAAGGGCGTGTGGCCGTTGTTGTTCTCAATGTTGACGTCTGCTCCTTCGTCTAGCAAATACTCTATGAAGAACTCCTTGCTAAGTGTGCTGTTCTCGAAGAGGACGTGGAAGGCCGTGTTACCGCTGCAGTCCCTTTCGTTCACGTAAGCTCCGCGCTCCAGGAGGTACATCATTATCGTGTAATTCGGCTCCCTGATCGCCCTCATAAGCGGCGTTCTCCCGTTCTTATCTTTGTAGTTAATGTCCGCTCCCCTGTCAATGAGCATTTGCATGATGCGCGTGTTCTTATGCAAGCAGGCCGCAGCTACAGGTTTGTTTCGACCGCTACCCACGTTCACGTCAGCCCCATGTTCGAGTAATAGCCGCACCATCGCCTCATCCCGCCGGATGATCGCATGCTCGAGGATGCTCGAGTTCTTCACGAAGTCGTTGACATTGGCACCCCGGCCGAGTAGTAGTCCTGCCAGGCTTGTTCGGTTCGTACACACGGCTATGGCTAGGGCTGACATGTCGAAGCAATCCTTAGCGTCGATGGAACAACCGCGCTGGATCAACAGCTCCGCCAGTCCTGCATCTCTATCCTGGACGGCAAAGTGCAGAGCTGTTGAGCCATGGCTGTTGCGCGTGTCTACGTCCACGCCACGGTCCAGTAGCAGCGCTACTAGTTGTAAACGTTCGTGTCCCTTACTGACCACTCGAAGAACGAAGAACAGTGGCTGCTCATTGTACCTGTTCTTTGCAGTGGGTGAGGCTTTGCTTTTCAAAAGGAGCCTGGCTAACTCCAAGTTGCAGTTTATCAACGAGGAATAAAGAGGCGTGGAGAAGTTCCTTGTGAAGATATTGACGTCAGCTCCCTTTGAAAGAAGGTAAGACACCAGTTTCGTTTTCTCGAACTTTACTGCTAGGTAAAGAGGAGTTTTTCCCTCCTTGTTTTGAGCATCAATTTCGGCTCCGTAATTCAACAGCAACTTTGTTATGTCAATGTCTGTATCTTTTTTGCTGGAGTTTTGCGTAGCATAATGCAGCGCAGTCGAGCCATCGTCCGATGTGTCATTGACGTCGACAACTGAATGAAGTAAACGCTCTACTAGCTCTTCGCTGCCATGTTTTGCTGCTAAATGCAGGGAATTTTGACCAAGGACGTTACCATCCTTCCATTCGAGACCAAACTCGTCGCACACGTGGTAGCAGTATTTAACGTTTGGACAGTCGCACTCACTTGCCACCTCTTCTTCACCTACGTGAGTTTTCTGGTTGGCATCGGCGCCTTGATCTAAAAGCCATTCGACCAATTCAAAATCGTTGTTGATAACTGCCCGATGCAAATTTGTCAGTCCATCTTCATTCTTTTCGTTAATATCGATATATTCTACATGTTTCAAAAGGTCGTCCATATCTCCTTTTTGACTTGCTCTATTTCCGTACAAGATCATATCTGCAACAAAAATTGAGTTTCTTTATTATAAAAAAATTTCTTTTGATTTTAAATTAAAAATCTAAGTTAGAATAAGTGAAAATCAGTCCTTTACACTTGAAAAAAATTATGCTCTTATTAGCGTGCGTATCCCCTTATTTGATTGATTATCACTTATTTAATTATACAAACATTATTAGAATTATAATCATGATGTTAGATGAAAAAAGAATCTATATTGTATTAAAAATGTTTAAGTTAAACTTTTGATATGGGTGAGTGGTAAGAGATATCTGCATAAATAAATAAAAATTAGCGAAAAAAGCGATATTTCTATATCAACTGCTCTGGCAGTTTGTGGCAGCTCGCAATTCTAAACTTACAGTAGCATAGGCTACTGTTGCCGTGTTGCCATGTTTACATGCGCTTGAGGACGAAGGAAAAACCATAAATATTTCTGTACCCAAAACCTGTTGTTTACGCATCAGATATAGCTGCAGACTACAACGTAAAGTAATTTTAATCTTTACGCAAGCGTATATAGAAACAAAGGTGTTCCAGCTTTATAGAACAATCGGCATCACATAGACGGTCAGAGCAATGGGTCATATACGTATATAATATGTGTAGCGCCCAACAGTCTGTCGTGAATCGTGAACCGTAATTCCGCGGACACGCAACAAGACTCTTGCGTCCGGCCTTGTACTTGTTTGAAAGTCACTCGAACGCACGCTTTTGTGGCCGCGTGCGCGCTGTAGCTTTTCAAATTAGAGAACAATGCGTCGAGTTCTTATACTGCGTTGCATATTTTTCTCTTACCACTGTTTAGACTTGAAGCTGTATATTGTCTGTAATCATATTATATAAGGGTGTGGGTAAGTATCTAACTTATATAGGGAAAAACAATGCAGTATTTTTGTAGAAATTTCTACAGACGTTTCTAGAAAAAATCCTATAACAGTACCAACTTCAACAAAAATTTAGTCCGTTAGGAAATTGTATAGGAATTCGACTATTTATATATAAAAAATTAATTATATTTCTTTAAATTGTAAAACGATGAAACAAATATGGGTACAAGATGCGAATGCTAAGACTTAAATTGAGCGAACAATTGATAAAGCAGTTATTTCATTTTTTACTTTATTTATTAAATAACTTTCACTAAACATTAGAATATTGTTTATAAACTCCTAATTGTACTTTTTAATGCGTTTAAAAAATTATGATTATTTATTGTACAGATATGCAGTTTCTTCTGTAAGATTTTGGCAAGAATAAATATAGATTTGTTACTACGAGTTATCGTTCGCTGTTTAAATAATTTTAAGTTTCATCTAGGTAGTAAATATAAACGTAAATAATTGATCAGCCATGCGATAAGATAACTTATATAATTACTACTTTTCAGTTGTTTGTATCAAAATTAATAACTTTATCGCGGAAAATTGTAGTTTACTCAAATTAATGTTGTGACATGTCATTACGTTAACCAAACAAAAACATTAATTAATCATGAAGTACGAATAAATTAATTACAGTAAAATTCAATGTGTAATCTATACCGTCCATTAGACTTTATTACAAAAACATTAAGAGTATTACTATTTCGATCACGTTTTAATCAACTCATTGAGATCCTCGCGACAGCCCGTTTCTACACCTCTGTGCCTAAAAAAATAGTAAAAAAACGTCAGACCGTCGGTACTCCGTTGATCGCTGCAAATCAAGATATTAGGTGTAGGCGTATACAACGTAATTATCCTCTTTAATTACGTGGAGAGTACATCAAAATTCATATACGACTCGTATCAAGATTGCATTATTAGTAATTTAAAAAAGATCTTTCCTCTTTGAATTAATTATCGCAGTACCATACAATGTTGCTTGGTCTTCCTATATTTTATGCGCAAAACGAAGACAGAAGATGATGCAATGCAGATCAATCGTGGGTTCATGTGAAGTGAATTTACTTTGACAGAGAAGTGCGCGTCTGAAACTCGATGGTGGTACATTGATACTCTTTCTTATTTTATGATTTTATTGCATTCATATAATTAATCATATTGTTTCCATAATTAATTCATACGAATTGTAGATGACAGTATTAGCGACATTTTTAATAACAATTCAATTTCCATTATTTCTATCGTATTAATCAACATCTCTAACGTGTAATTTAATGCACTAACAGTTTTGGCAATTCGTAAAGTTGAAGGCATTCCCGTGAGCAACGCCGTCGTCACTGCAGCGTGCGCGCGCGAGAGAGAGAGAGACGGACTTTCGACGCGCCGGATCCCGAAACTTTCTGTCATCAGTCGAGACACTTATCGAATTATCAAGTGCACTTCGGGGAGTTCCAAAAGCAATAAACGCCGCGCGCGTTCGCGTCCAGAGAGCTGGAAGAGTGAGAGAGTGAGAGAGAGCGAGAAACCGCGAAAGCAATAAACCAGAACAGAGCGACGTTTACAAACGACCCGGCGATTCGCAGAGTCAAGGACTGGCGAGTTCGTTCCGGCTACTATACTACCTCCTACCTTCTTACTTTCTTTAGCGCTTTGTGTTCCTCTCTTAGTTTGGGACGTTGTCTTTTCCCTTCTTTCGTGAAAACTGTGCAACATCACTCTAAAACCGTTATCTTCCAACCTCCATTGTTTCACGTTCAATTATTACGCTTGAATCTCTCATTTAATTTTCCGAAAGCTACATAAAATATATTACGTGATGCCGTGTTATGGCTTAATAAAATTAAACTCGCCGAGAGAGCGAAGAAGCAACCGCGTCAGTGGACACACAAAAGCAGCCGAGGAATCCGCGATAAGGGTGTATAGTATATATATATATATATATAACAATAATCCCGTAGCAATCGTTGCTTACATCGGACATTGCGCGGGAGTAAACAAAGGTGGAAAACTGAGATGATACGATCACGCGCGCATTCTTCTCTCGTGAAAACTGACACCGACGTTGTACATAACGCATTCGTCGCGCACGTGGCATGCGGTCTGACTCAGAAAACGACTAATACAGTGTGTGTATGATATACATATACACGTATACACACACGAAAATCGCCAGGCGGCGATCGATCGTCTTATCTTGATTCGCACTGCCCTTGAAACTCGTCAGTCCCGTGCGCACGAAATCCGCCCTTCTATGGGTTTTCCCTTTCGCTTGGCTTCGAAAACCGTTGGGTTAAGCACGTTATGGGGTAACTATATATAGGGAGTATATACCCGGGCGGACTTTTGTGGGAGCTGTTTCTCGATTATTTCAGCTTGGGATGCGCTGAGATCTTTTACTGCTGTTTCGTCGTGGCGTTATATAGCGCTGTTGAGACGTTGGAACGAGGTTTCGGCATGCGAATTGCTCTGAAAATCGCATATTAATCGCGTTTTATAGCTATGATTGTACTGTGGTAGCTGAATTTTGAAGGCAGAGCGTGGAGGGAACTGTAAAAAATGATCACGTCATTTTGATCGAATGGAAAATAAGATACTTGAAAATTATACACCTATTGTGGTTAAGTTTTCTTAGTTAATATAAAAGTAAAATATCGGTCGATATGAAACAATATATATTATGCAAAATGAGAGCAAAGTAATATGCGCACGATAGTCAGTAGTTAGAAAATATAATTTCACCACTAATTTCCTTTCATAGGCGAAAAAAATCTTCAATTTACAAGATAAACTAATAAAATACTCATGTCAAGTAATAACTTTCATTGTGATAACTATTTTATTGATTTACATTAATTAACGTTAATCAGACAAGACATTTTTACCAATTCTCTGGTATAACCGTATTAACCAACTATTCTTTTTCCCCGTAGACAATGGAAAAATCCAAGGAAAATCGAGCAGCCAGAAACAGGCGGAGCTCACTACTCCCTCGATATATCTACACCCCACCAATACAGTTCTCGTGTGCAAATGTAGACTAAATCACTCGGGGAGCCTAAAGCCGAGGCGTGGCGCGCGTCTCTCTGCAGCCGCGTGTATATACATGTGTAGGCCTCGTGCACGACGCGACGCGGCGCAAACTTGTCGAGAGACCGTATATATGTATTCGAGAGTTTCGGAATTTTCCTAGAGCCAAGCTTGTCAACGGGATTACCCGGTTGGGAAATCACTGCGCGCCTCGCGCAGGGAGAGTTGGAGTTGTACCTTCGAAAGACTCGAGGGTATTGAAAATGTGCTGGTTGGAACTACGCGCATGATCTTCGTAATGGTTGTGTAAATGTTTTAGCGCGTAAATGATGCGGTCGAGGTAGCGGTATCTTCGTTGTCGAATTAAAAGAGTATGAGTATTGTTTCGTATGTATATATGTTGAGTTGTAGATAAACTTTGAATTAAATCATAACCTAGAATTAGAGAAACGAAAAAAGACTAATTAATTCGATTTATTACAATAGATGTTGTAACATGGAATTTGAAACGCTTAAGAAGTTTTTTATCCAATCGATTATTTGTCTTCGAATATGAATATAAGTTTACTTTTTATGTTGTTTTAAATAATGGACAATCCAGAGTTGGAATTTCAAAATACTGAGTTTCAAAGTTTCTACATTTAACAAGGAACCTTTATAGTCAATTTTTTAAAAACGTATATTTTATTAAACTATAAAATCAATTTTTCTCTGAATTTTTTTATAAAAATATTAAAAAATTCTATAGTATATAAAAAATATGAGAAATGAATAAAAAATAAGCATAAGAACCGGTATTATTTAAAAAATATAACTATTTGAAAAGAAAATCTTTAACGTTATTCAACGTCTGCCTATATAAGTCGTTCCGTATTGATATTTTCTCTTTGGACTATCTAAAATTGAAATTTTTTTTATTACTTATGCATTCGCCGTCCATACAAGACACGTCTATACAAAAACTAATAATTTGCGTACTTTGGTCTGATCTTCTTAAAAAAAAAAGCATCGAAAAATCGCGATACTCAGTGAACAGCTGCGTGCAAAAACGTCAATTCCAAACTCATGTGCATTTCGGTATATATATCTAGAAGCAAGCAAGAAGAATATGCCCGAGGCGGGCCAGTTCACTCGAAGACTGCGCGTAATGCGCGCTCGTCCAGCCTTAGAATCCCGCAAAGTATAGGAAAAAAGGATATATAGCCAAGAGCAGCAGTAGCAGCAGCAGCTACCGTGAGCCGTCGAGGGGAAAGGAGGCGAGTAGTATATAGCAGGGGGTGGTGGCAGCAGAAAAGGAGCGTCTCCGCGAAGTTGAATCCGCAGGCGCTCGTGCGCCGTCGCCGAATCGAGTGTATATATATACATGCGAGAGGGGTGTGTGCAGGGAAAACCGTCGGAGAGAGAGAGAGACTCGAGAGCCCCGCCACCGCCACCACCACCGCCGCTACGGCGCGAGGAGGGTTGTGCAGGTTTCGTATTGATTCCGCGTCGGATGATTCATGGGCTCTCAGCCGCCGCCGCCGCCGCCCTGTGCACCCCCGCAATATTCTAAGCGGGAGCCCGCCCCTACACCCGTCTCCCTCTTTCTCCTTCATTATCTTTGCGCGCGCGCGCGTGTGTTTCTCTCTATCGTGCACCGACACTGCCACCGATTCTCAGCACTGAATTCGGCTTTAACGGTTTTTGCACCGTCGTGCGATTTCCTCAGGGGTCACACAACACGTGTATTCCCCGACAACGCGAGTAGAAATAATTCGAATTGATTGTCTGTACTACATTTTAACAAATATCATAAGTTGTTGTAGATTGTTTTATCGGTTTAACAATTTTGTTATAAGTAATAACAGTTGCTGACGTTGAATGCAGCTGACAGACAGCGCAACGATTTCTTTTCAATAATAATTTATATCAATCAAAGGCACGAAACCTTTGAAAACGAATTCGCATCCATAAACGTCAATTTCAATCGGCCCTCTGTGTGGCAAAAGTAAAAAAAAAACTCAACGGAACTGAAAAAATTCATTCTCCCGACACTCGACAGCCGCAGCGGTTGCACGCCCGAAATATAATCAAACGCGGAATTCATATAGCGGTAAAATCCAATAGATTCCCTGTCTCTCTCACTCCTGTGCATTCTCTCTCCGTCACATTTTTCGTGTGCCTCGTGTATATATATATATATATATATATATATATGGTAACCGCCCTCGCGCGCACTTAGCCCCAAGTTATATACGCATATATAGAGGGGTCGTCGTCGTCGCGCGGCCGCGTCGGGGGAATTCCAAGAGGGGGGAAGGAGAGATATCGGTCGCGTCGTCGACGACAGCCGGTCGCACGTTTTCCTCTCTCTCTCTCTCTCTCTCTTCGCCAGGACACACGCGAGGGGTTGACGTGTATGTACAAAGCGTCAATCGTGGACGAGGGGCTAGCTTACATGTAAGGAGCTCGCCTGTATATATATCTGTATACATATTCTGACGCGAAATGACGAGCTAAAGGGCCTATGTGTATATATACCTATATATGTGAATGGCATTCACGTGCGCCGGTAATTAAGAGTATATTGTACCGTCTGACCACGCGCGAACTACCTCGCTAATTCTTAGCGATAACAAGTTAAGCTCACGTACATACATACATACTTACATCGACGTCTGTTTGAATTTTTATCATTTTTGTAATATTCGCGCGTCTCTATACCTACTGTCAAATAATCCGCGTGAACTTGCAAGCCACGCATTATATATATATATGAATTTGAGGTAAAAGACCGAGTCTCTCCCTCGGTTGCGAATTATCCCTATGGCGGGGTCGCGTGTGCGCATTACAGTCCGTTTCTGAGAAGCTCACGGCTATAGCACCGCACTTATACTACCCCCGCTTTTTTGTTGTATACTCGGCCGTTTTCATGGAAAACTTTTGTTAGCTCAGCGCACGGCCCGCGGAGGGACAGCCAACCCGCGGAAATCGATCGTCCTGACGCGACGGCCAACTGCCGGGGCTTTATATATATATGCTACTTTCAGGCACGCGCTTGTCCAAGCCGCGGTTTTATAGCTTATATAGATGACGAGACGTCGCGCGGTTCGGTTATCAAATTAAAGGGTTGTGATCGTGTGGACTGGACTTGAAAGCGATCAGAGATTAAAGGTCTGAAAAATCGAATTAATTAAAGTGTAAAACGTACTTTTTGCGAATTCATAATTAAAAATGTAAAATTTCGAACATGATGTACGGTGCAAAGTAAAGTTAGGAATACTAATTTCAGTTTTAATCAAAGTATTCAAATAACGCTCAGGCATAAAAATCAATGACTTGTGGACAATACCGTCCGATTAACTGTACTTTATCGCCACGTTCCATCAGTATACCGACGAATTTATACGCAAATTTTTATTCATCGAGAGGGTCTATTCTCAGTGTCGCGATAGTGCGTTAAATTTGAATCATTATACGCCCAGTTCTGTCACTTGTAAACACATTAATCATGCTCCCCTAAATTTAGATTACCATTAAAATATCTCTTTGCATAAAGCTAACCCCTTACCAAGCCACCCCTAACCAATGCAAATATGTTATTTTTATATGTATATATTGCTTACATGCTCTATGTTTTTTTATATAAAAATCATTGTATACTTCAAGATAAGGCCATTGATATTGACAAAAGGTAAGACTATATCATTTAATTTAGATAAGATAAGCTTGGGTACATACAGATAATAGTCCTCTACCTAAAATTAATCAAATAAAGTAGCTGATGTATTAGTGATATTTGAAATCTATCTAATCACTATGATTGACTTGACTATACATAAAATACACTAATTAACCTGTTAAGAATTATTAGTAATATTACAGTGTTAATTTTATATTACATTTGAAAAAATAATGATTGTTGGAATTGCATAAAAATGTGTAATGTGTTCTACTGTAATCCCAATGGAAATTTTTCTACGAAATTTCAACATACACTTTGAATCTTCAATGTAACTACTCTAGTATAATTTATATTTCTTTTTTTCTTTTGCGATTGCTAAGCATATTCTTAATATTTTTTTATTAGTGTGTCTAAGGAAAAAAAAAATTTGATCAGTCGGAAAAATGGATTATTACTTCGACTTTTACCATCAAAGTGAAGTTTTAATTTTGCTTTGTCATAAGATGAAAAAAATTAACTAATTTTAAGAAATTTTTGATATGTCAGAATTTTGGAAGCAACGAAAACTAATATAAAAAAAATTTAATCTTATGTTTTTAATAAAGCTTTGAAATACACTTTAAACAATATTAGCACAAACTTCAAAGCTAAATTTTTCACAAAAGCAATGAAAATTAATTTTCAGTTAAAGAGTTTCAGATTTTTTAGGTATCCCAAAGAAAAACAAAGAAAATAGCTTTTAATGCATACAAGATTTGTCAATAAATTTTGAAAAAATGTTAATGGAAGGTTTACAACTTGTACAATTCTTATAAAATCTTATATACAAATATAGCTCATATCATTTATAAATTTCTATAGCCATTATTTAATCGAGATAAGGACTAAGATTGTGCTCTTTAGTTGGATATCCGACTAGCTGTTTTTGTGGTATTGATTTCAAGTTTATGAGATAATAAATTAATTTTAATTATTTTATGTCACATTTTGTAGACCTAAAATACTGAAAATGTATCAAAAAATAATCTAGTCGGCATTTGGCAAAGAGCAAAATATCACCCTAATGGTCGTCACAATTGCTGTAGAGATCTAGTGGCCTGAAATATTGATCCAATCCACTCAAAATCTGATGAATTTACCCAATCACCAGTCTACAAATTACTGGTATAATAGCAACCAAACAGTTTCCATTAATTGAATTCGATTGCATATTGATTATTTCGCAAATACTCAATCATTCATCCGAAAAGCAAACAAAATAAAAACAGAGCGAACTATACTTATTCCGAGTATTATACGAGGTGACGAATAAAGAGAGCCGTAAAAAGGCTCCATAAGAAGAAAGCCAATCGCGAATAATATGACGCAGAGGAAAGTACACGCGACAGTGACAAATAAGAGCCGACTATCGCCGCCACCGTCGCCTGCCGACGGTAATTGCGTTAGGGAGGTGAGTCACACGCGTGCGCGGAAAAGAGAGAAGAAAAAGGAAGTGAGGAGAAGCGGCGTGCAACCGGCGAGAAAAGTAAAGTTAACTGTCGGCGAAGAGAGGATAAATCCCGATGCGGATTTCTTTTTCCGAAGACGACGTGTGTTTACAGTTTATTTACAGCGAGGTGTGTATGTATATATATATATATATACGTTAAGAAATTCCCTCGCTACGGCTTCTCTAAATTGAGTGTATTGAATTAGCTGCACGCTTATGAGCATAGCACATTGCAAGCTTTAATTTAAAGGTGCTAATTTATTGAAAATTATTATTATATTACCGTATGTCAAATAATAAACGTTAAAGAGATAGTGCATGTCTTCAAGGATAAAATAGCTCATTGGTATAATGAAAATATCTTTTCATTGAATTTAAATATTTGCATAAAAAAAATATTTAATAAAATTAATTCTTTGAATGCAATATTGATATACAATCGTAAAAACTATACTTCATATACAACAATAATATTGATAGATTGATTTAACGAGTTTTTAAAAGTACTTTTTATTTGAAAAATATTGAGAGAATTTGATAGGATTAGAAACCGAAACTATGCGGTTCTCGCACGTGCGAGAACGACGAGTGATAACGAGCCCATACACAGGCTCCATGCAGCAGTTCGCGGGAGGTCACAAGTGCACAACGCGACGCACTTACTGCGTACATGTATACGCACATATTCACGAGGCGGTGCAGCGGCGACTCTTCCGCGAAAATACGAGCGCGTATATATACGCGTAGCCGTGTGTGCCTGCGATATAGAGACACACTGATGGAGTACGCGGGGGAGGTAGAGAAGGAGGAGGACGTTGTTCCACGAAACGCAGCCCACCGCGATCGATGGATCGACTCATCGTCAGGCTCTCGTGTTACCCACTCGGCCTATACGCACTTGTGTACGTGCATGTGCATATGGGGACAACACCAAGCACCTGCTCTCTCTCTTTCTTTCAGAGGGAGGAGAAAAGGAAAGAAAGAGCGAGAAAGCTCATTATTTTTAGAACATCTTTAGAGGCGCTCTGCGCCTGAGAGGCACAGCTGCACCGTTCGCGAAAAAGTATACGAGTAATGGTGGACTCGATTCGAGTAGAAGCGCTACCGATGTATATGGGCGTCAGGTCTGGTGCCGTGCTACGGTTCGCCAAATCAGCGGCTTTTTGGTTTAGGGATGCGCAGAGGGAAATTTTTTTTCGGCGAATCAGCTTAGTCAGATGCGCGCATGGTTATAAGGAGAGATGCTTCCGATTTTATATATATTCTTTTTTGAGTGTGGAAAGTGGGGGTTTGACCGGAGAGAATTTATGAAAAATTGGAGAGTAGGTAAGGCTGGTGAATCGATGTTTTTGTAAGGATAGAATTTATTTTTCTTTACTATAAGAAGATTAGATAGGTTAGGTAAGGATTAGAAGGATAAAAATGACCATATTATACAGATACTTATATACTCTTACAAGTGCGGATGTGTTTATTAATCTTATAATAATAATTACAATATAAAGAAGAAAAATTATAAAAAATAATGTAATACCTTAATATTAAAGTTTGGAAAATTACTAAGCAATATGATGGTAAAAAAAGAGAAATGATAAATTTTACCGAACAAAATCAGAAAATTTTTCTTCGAACGTGTACAGAATTTTGACTTTACGAGTCATCTTTGCCATTTTTCAGATAGACATACAATATTGTGCTCGCAGGCCACAATGATCGGATATAATGCAATCCCCGTAAAATTGAAATTCTATAGCAGAAGACGACGCCTGGATTGATCTCACAACTTTTCCAAGTTCTGAAGCTTCGAAGCTTCGACATATTCGAAAATTCAATGTTCCAAAGTCTCAGTAAATATTTTTGAAAAAGTATTGAATTTTTAAATCTTTTAGATGTGATGAAATTTCTTTGCTTCGATGCTACGGGTCTCTAAATTTTTCAAACAAAATCATAGTTTTATTCTCGACTTGTTTTAATATAATTTCAATAAATATTCAAAATAAGTATACATTCATTATTCCTATAATTGTTACAGTTATATCAATGTAATATAACATGCGGCAGGGGTACAGTTTTCTAGTTTTATTTTAAATTTAATAAAAAAACGGACACTCATCATTTTTTGTCATAATCTGAAATGAAATTATTGAAATAATTTTATAAGATATATCTAATTATTCTACACGTAGAAAGGTGTCAAGACAATAAGACTTATTTTAACCAAATGCACTAGTCGTTGTAAAAATAAAGCAACACACCTACAATGTTTTACTTAGGCGCACTTACCGCGAAATCGGGTAATTTTTTGCGCGACTACCGTCTCGGCTCTTGAGATCGTGTATTTTGGCGTAAGCTGTTCGTTCGAGCGTGTCGCGTGCGCTCTGTGCTTGTTCGCAAAAAAAACTCTCTCTCTCTCTCTCTCTCTCTCTCGAGCGCGCTCGCACAGGATAAAAGGCTATTTTGGCATTTCGTGCACTCTCATTTTCACCCTCCTTGGGCGCGTGTGTGCAGTGCCTTTATCCCTTTTTCTTATTCATTTCCATATTCGAAAATAGCGCTACCGGCGCCGTCTTCTCTCTCTCCTCTCTCTTTCTCTTTCACTCTCTCTTTCGCACTGGCCCCGCTCTTTCTCCCCAACAAAGGACGTATATGTATGGGGGCTTTTATTTTCGGAACGCGCGAATGACGATGGCGACCGTGAATCTCTTGAAATTCTCCAGCTTGCGCGCAACTTCTCGTATATATATATACTCTTCTGCGCGCGGCTCCCCGTTCTTTCATCCTCCTAGCGTGCGACGAGTGACGCTTGTAACGTGACTTTCTTTGAGCTTAATTTTTAATTTGTGTTACTTGATGCTTATATGTCCGTATACTTAAATAACTAAGAACTTATTAATTGTAAAAGTAATTGCGATGGTAGATAATTAATTATATTTTATAATTAACGTATTAATTAAATAGAAACATTTTAAGAAAAAAAAATTAGTATATGAAAGTAGTGTAGGGGTGATCTGGGTAAAGTATAATTTGTATACATTGTATCCAAAAAGCTCCGGAACGGAGAAATTACTCGTTGGGAAAGTATTTTCCTTGAAAAAGCTATAACTAGCGAAGTATAAGATTTTGAAAAAGTTATCAGGTAATAGGTATAGTTATTTTTTGAGACCTACTAAAGTTTTGGATCCAATGTATATTTTTCCTATAAAAATGTGTTATTTACAAACATAACGATTAAGGCCTCAAAATCGTTTTTCGATTTATGGTTCCCATGAGTCTAATATCGTTTTTTTTACTAAAATCACTTATCATTCAAAATGATAAACTTTTGTATGAGAGAAGAGATATGTTATCGATAATACTTAGTTAAACGTAAAATTTGGCGCTGAAAAAAAATGATCTAGAAATAGGGGTTCCTATTTATAAAATTGAACGTGGAAAATTTTAGTAGGTTTTAAAAAAAATTGACGAGTTATTCGACAGTTCTGGAACATTTTGAATACTCTGTATAAAGATTATGTGCAATATTGCAATGATGATTATAAGTGTTAAATATCACTAGTAATTATGATAAAACACTAATTTTCAGTTTTATATGAAAATATGCTTTAGATGCAATATCACTTTTGTATATAACACCGTGATAACGATAAGAAAATTTTTTCATACAGTCGAGGTACTAAATTACAACTTTGCAAATTAATATTTAACTGGGTTTTCCATGATTATTTTAAGATGATTATTTTTCTAATATGATAGTAAAAACTGTCTCAATTTTTAAAAAATCTATTTTTTCGGTTCAACGATTTTATATTACTTTTTAAAGTTGAGGCAAACTTATAAAATTATCATCAAAATATTTAAAAATATGCTTGTTCTTTTTTCATGTTTTTAATTGATATATAAATTTTTGTGAAGTACAGAATTGCGTCTGAAAATTTAACTCTATTACTGCACCCATTTACATATGCGAAATTCTGGGGGACAGCAGTGTAGCCACGCGCAATTTGTCAAAACAACTTTTTCGACTCGCTCATACGCTTGTATTTATATAATTAAATTTAAGTCGCGGTCGCTGCAAGCCATTAAGGTTCCTTAAACGCTAATAACTTTCATTTGCAACACGCAAAAGCACATACAGCCGCGACCCCGACTCGCTCTGCATATTTTCACACGCGAAAACAAAAACAATGCGCAAAAGCGCACAGGCATATGCATATACGTTATACTACTACGTCGTCCGATGAACAAGAGAGAGAGAGACATATACGCATACACACATACGAATAATAAAGTCAGCCGTGACTCGCGGACGCGCGGACACGCGGGCAAACGCAGTGGAATCTCAAGAATTTATCCCTTGACTCTCGCGCGGAGTTGCGCGTTTTAAAATGGCAAAGTTCGAAGCGATTACACACGCACGTGCGCGCACGCAGTATATATACAACACGACGCCCCGACTACGACTTTTCACATCTGGCGAGATCCAAGGTCGGCCAATCAACCTCGTAAGAGGGCTTCGTGTAAGTGTGCGTCTATATATACATATATATGTATATCCCTCTCTCTTTTACACCGAGGAGGAGAGAAACTCGTCGGCGGCGAGCGCGTGCAATAGTCATATTCAAGGACAGCAACGCGCGCGTATATATATATATATATATATATATATATACGCGCCGCACCACCGAAGACGACGACGACGACTTGGGACTTCGATGTATGTATTATTTATATCCGTGTTATTAGCGATGTCCATGTATATGGGCGCGATGCCGCGAATTTTACGACACGCGCCGCGGTCCTGGCGGAACGACACTCTCTCGGTGCGCGCGTGCACGACGGGGAGAAGGATAATCGCGACGAGCTGCTTTGAAGTTTTCTCTCTCTCTCCTGGCGATTGTATAGAAGAAGGGAGAGCCTTCATGAATGCCAATTGCGCTTTATATCTCAGTTTCAGCGGCTGCCTTCTTCTGCCTTTTTTATTTAATGTTATAGAAGCCTTGTTAAAGCAACGTTTATTCAATTTTAAAGGGATACGTGCGAGAACGCGGCGCGAAACTTTTCAGTTGTTTTTGTAACAATTCATTTTTCATCTTTAAATAATGACGGAGGTATTGGATATTTCATGAAATAGCCGTTGGTATAATGAAGTTTAATAACCTGCTGTGGATGTAAAAGACGGAAAAACTTTTCTTCACAACCGCGGAGCAAGATTTAAGATCCAACTTTTTTTTTAGAAAGTTCCTGTTTTTGATTTTTATTTAAAGTTTAATTCAATTTTACTTCGCGACCGAAGAACACATGTATACGTTTTATATTTCACTTCGAAATTATTATCAGGACTGACATAAGTTTCCTGACCCTTTTGTAACAGCCGTTCATAGAAATTTGCTGTCGACAAGAAATCCTGCAGAAGTACCAGCAAGAAATTGTGTCAAAGTGTTGATCTTTTAGGAAACTTTTAGAGAAATTCATATACGAAATATTGTTATTTGTAACTAAAATGATTATATTGCGTTAAACATTGAAGAACTGAAGAATTATAAATAATAAGTTTTAACATTAGTTATCAATATACTGATGAAAGAAGAATCTATAGTTTCTTTTTCGGTATAAGCTTGAATGTATCTATAGAAAAAACCGTTGATATCATTAGACAAATAATTTTAGATTGATTAGTTTTTGCAAAGGGTTTCTTTCCTTTAATTATACATAAAACTTATCACAATTAAATAAATTATTATATTCTGAGTATTGAGGTGGCCAACAAAGTGATCTCTTTTGAAATCAGTAAAATTTAATTGACAATAAAATAAATTATTTAGACTGTAAAACTATTCGAACGGAAAAAACGTAATTGGAGTGGTGTAGTTTGATCTTTTTTCACTTTTTGAACAAACGAAAGACTTTAAAATCTTTAATATATCATACGGTATCAATATCACCTCCAAAAATTTAACATGACATTTAACCAGGCATTTATATCTATTTTATTTGTACTAGGTGATAAAGTTCGTAGTACGATGTTTGTTAACTACCTTCAATACAAGTGCTAAATGGTTTTCAACTGATGTAAATCACACTTGAAAGTATTGAACTCAGGAACAGTACAAGAAAGGTATATTAGGTTTTATGGTCAAATGTAAAATTTTAAACTTTAGCTAAATTCAAGACTAACCAAAAACTATAAATTGATGATTACATATTGTCGTGTAAGTCGTTGACCGTTTATCAACACTCACATATACACTTTGCCAAAAAACTAAGATTCGAAAACAAAATGTATAACTGATATGCATTTTCATTAAAAAACACTTGAATCATTAAAAACGACTCATTACCGTTAATAACTTTGCAAAGAGACAATTTCTGTAATATCGTATTTTGTCAAGATTGAAACGAGAGAGACCAGACACTGCAACGAAGGCACACAAAGACGAGGAGGATTTCCGCGAAGAAAATCCACACTCGCACGCGTGAAATTAAGAAAGCGGAGGCCGCTTTAATTACACGCACGCTCTCGCGGTGGACGAAAAAGTGGCAAGGCCGTCTGGGGTATATAGCCACGCACAACTTATATACATCGCCGCTGTGGAGCCTCGCAATTCGAGCATCGTATACATATATATACACATACATACACACGGGGACGAGCTGCGGGCGAAAAACGCGCGGGCGGCTGAAACTGGAAATTTCTCGAAGGGGCGCGCCCATGACGCCGATGGAGGGAAAAATCGCGAGCGTATATATATACCTACACACACGCACCTGAGGATAGAGCAAACCGGTCGGCAGCTGCGCCCGCTCCAAATCCAGTTTCGCAGGCGAGCGCGCGCGCGATCGAGCTCTTGGCGCTTTTGTGTCGGCGGATATAGGGGGGGAGAGAAAGAGAGAGAGACGATGAACTTGTTGACATCGATAACGTCAAACTTAATTGCCGATAACTCCGCGACAAAGCTCAACGCTGAGCCGTGGGACTGTGCGCGCCTCCGTGTACACATACACAGGGGCTTCGACGCGCGTCGTGATTTATGAGTTTCGACGGGACACGAGACGCTATACGCGTATATGTCTAGTGGATAGAGTAGGGAATGATGTTCTGGTGACGTGACTTTTAGACTTTGAGTCGTTTAGCGCGTTGATATTGCCTTGCGAAAGATTTATTTACCCCTCCGATGGCTATTGGAATGCGTGATTCGAGACTGGTATATGGAATCAGGAACAAAAGTATATATTGAATTATTACGTACAAGCGACCTGATATAATTGTTTTTTGTGCTATGTTTTTTTAGTATTATTATATGGTTTTTTCGACCTAAAGCATTCTGAAATGAGATCGATAGGTTGGTTAAAACTTGTCCAATAGAATCTATTAAGGTCGAGATTCCCGTTTCAAGTCGAGGCTCTTGACTCAAATCTAGATTCCCGTACCGTGAATCGCGACTCAGTTCGGATCAAGGGTCTTGAAATTTGATCTGAAAATGAAGTACTATATGTATGTCGTTCACTCGCATACATAACAACTTGGATTAATTGGAATTTCAGATTGAAATAGGATTAAATTATATCTTTAGTCCTCTCAAAAGTATTTAATTTATGCTAAATTGCATTAATTCTAATACACATACATATATACGATATGCCTTGTTCGAATAATTTAATCACAAGTATGTGCTCATGCACGTAATATGCTCTTATACGTTCATGTACAAGTAATTAAAGTGATTTTGAAATCGCTATTATATTCTATACATATGAAAAGTTTTTCTGAATATATCATGTTGTCTTAAGATACTCTTTTTGCACTATATTTACACAACTTAATAAACAACTTTCCTTATATATTTATTTATTTATGTTTCCAATAATTAAAATTCTTACACCATATACATCTATATTTCATTTCTTTGCTAAATTATTACTGAAAATACCAATAATTAAAAAAGTTATTTATTTGTGTAAAAATATGTTCAAGTATTTTGATTTTTACCATCATTTTAATTGAATATATGAACTATAACTAAACACAAAATTATTTTTAAAGGTACAGTCCTGAATAAATATTTTCTTGTTTTTTTAGACCTTTCTGATTTGTTCCTGAAGTTTCCTTCCAATTTGGTCCTGAATTTATTTGATAACGTTATAAATAATTTTAACGGAATAACAAATTTTTTTTGACGGCATTGACACAAACGAATAAGTTATAGTACAAAACTTTACCTTACGTATTAAAGCACAAATTTTACTCCCAATAGTATAGAAATAAAATTACAGCAACTCACGCGTGTATGTTTTAGGTACTCATACGTGTAACATTAGCTTAAACTACCATATTTTTGCACGCGAAAACATCGACATAACCGGAGTTGTATCATGTTACAAGACGTTAATTTGTCACTGCACACGTATACGCCGAGATTTAAAGCTCGCAGTGTCAGCGAAAGCTGCAATATTACGCTACCGCGCATATAAACCGTTGGAACGATGTGTAGTGAAGTTTGAGGTCATGCACGCGGGGGTATATATCGTTAGGATACATCTGCGGTTAACGTCGGCAGGGCTTCGATCGTCGATCACGCGCACGCACACACTCAGCCAAATCCCCGCCGCGCGTGTTTTCGCGACACCGCGGTTCCGGTGCACCCCTACCCTATGTCGGTAGGCTTCCCTCTAGTGTTACCGAAAAGGTGGTTGGCGCACGCCCGACCGACCATATAGGACCGACGCAAGTGTCGCTCGAGCCAAAACCTCTATTATGTCTGCACAAGTTTCATTTGAAGTTTCATGGAATAATATTTTTTGTCTATTCATTTGTAACTAAAAATGATTTTGGTAACAGCCAATGTTGATATAAAAAAAAATCCGTAACAATTAGTGTAGTAATTTATGATTGTCAAAAATAGATTACGATTAAAAATTAAGCAAGAAAATTGTATTCAACACAGCTTGTTTATTAAATTATAAACATATAATTATATACCGCTGAACAAGACATTAACTCTGTTCGTGTTATGTTAGGCAGTTGGCCTCAGCAAAAGGGAATCCTCAATGTAATTATGTTCAACGAAGTAGACCAGAGCCAAGCGAACATTTCACAAAGAGAAAGGACAAGAGACGGTAATGAAAAGACGCGACGTGCATGAAACATAATATCGTGTGCGCGTTATATGAAATTCGTGTAACAACATTTACGTGCGCGTGTAATTAATACGTACTTCTCGAACATTTTTACATGTAAAAAAAAATTTAATGCAACATAAACCGCTTGTCGAAAATATATTTTAATTAAAGTAAAAATTTTCCATTGAATCGCAGTAAATGTTCTAGTTCGTTACTAATATAAATAAGCTGGAAAAAGATTTTTAAATATACACAAGTTTTTATTTAGTTTCTTAAACTTTCATTTCATTTTGTTAATCCTTAAAAAATACATAAATAGAATTCGTTCAAAGTATAATTTTATCTTGATAAAATAATATTTGTATTTGTGTTTGGAGGTTAAATATGGAAGCTACTGTGTAAGGAAAAAAGAAGTTAAAATGATTCAAATTCGTGCAGATGATCGCCCTCCTGACGAAGAAAATGAAACAATCTCTCTTACTAATAATCAATTTTAAATCGACGTTATTCCTAGTCAATCTATAACCGGCTCTCTCTCAATCATACGTTGAAAATATCGCTACACATATTCACAGGCTACGAGAGGATCCTCACTTCAATTCTTCTTCTTCTTCTTCTTCGTCTTCTTCTTCTTCTTCTGCTCCTTCTTGCCAGTCAGCCTGTGTCCGTTTGCCTAATCTCGTTCACCTTCGAGAATTCCTGGAACGAGTATTGGAGGGACAAGAGAGGGACTAGGCATCAGCAATAAGTTGCCGATCTTTCGCCTCTGGCGTGCGCGCGTGCTCGGCACTACTTTTATATACATGTATATAGACCTCGGCTCTCTCTCTCTCTCTCCCTCCCTCACGTGCACGTTTTCTTATACACATCCGTGTCCTCGTCCGTTCACGCGAGCCAAAATGAATTGTTTCTGCGTAAAAAAAAAGCATCGTTAAAAAAGATGCCGCGCGATCTTCTTCGCTCGCTTTCGGTCAGTTATATACCGGGTAAGAACGGCGAAAGAGGTGGTCCCAATGTGACACTGCGAACGAAAAATTGATGGAGATTACATTTTTCTTTACGAGCATTTCGACCGGTTCTTTTTTACTTCTTATTCTTCTTTCCGATGCTTTTCGTCGCGTGAGAATATCGTATACCTAGTTTCGGAATATTGAATGATTGGGGCGTTAAATATTTTTAGAATTATTAACTGTTTCTCAAGTTTAATTTATAGCTAAGAAATTTTAATTGAGTTTTTTTACGATACTTAGAAATATTTTAAATTCTAATCGTGACTATGAATAGGTTTTACTACAACACTCTTTTTCTTTATAGTCAAATATAACTTAAATCCTAATAAAGACATCTGATTTTTAACTTTATTGATCTGAATTGTCAATCAACAGAAGTATTGGATAACATATCCTTTTATAAAATCAACTGTATATAAGAAATACATTTTAACTTTCAAGTTTAAATAAAACATCAAAATTATATTTGAACTTCTTACTTGTACATTTATTTATCTAAAGCTTTCAAAAGAAGCTCGATTTAATTACTTAAACCATCTTGTTGAGCATCTTTATAACAGGATAAAGCGTTAATTCGATACTTCCTACTTGGCAGTCCAAGATTTCATCATTGCTTCTGGTCTTGACAATGTAAAACATCTTTGAAAAGTGATGTTAATATATAATAATTTGACTAAATATATACATTTCCTTTCTAGATAACAAATACTGTATGAAATAATTATGAAATAATGATTATTGATTTCAATTTTCAGCTGTTACAGAATATTTACTATTTTACAATACTTTGATTTAGGGAACATTTTTGCTATTCTTATTGAGAAATTTAGTTCAATATAAATGGCGAATAACAACATAGTATAAACCTAATTAAATTCTCATTTTTGTCAAAACTCGTTTCCGTTCTTTAATCTGATGAAAAGAAATTTGCTCATCGAGAGACCTTTAAAAATAAGGTAAATTAATAAGTATGAAAAGTGGATGTGGGCAATATACGAAATACGACGTATAGTGGGGCCAGCATCATAAACAGGAAATGAAGAGGCACGTAGTCCAACACGTTTTTACAACCAAGGATTTAGTTTTTTTCTATATATCTGCTTTTTCTCTTATACGACCCTTCAAAATATTCAAAGAAAAAGTGGAAAGCAACCAAAAGAACACAGTATGGAGATACAACGTTATAGTTGTAACAATACTATGGAAAATTTTGGCTGATTTTAGAAGAATTGAAAATTTAGTTCGAATAATTCGTTATCAGTCTTATATACTTTAATTTATAATTTTTCATTTTTTAATATGGGTTGCTAAATTAAGCATCCCGATTCCCAAGTAAAAATTTATTTATAAAACGTATTTTTGCTTTAAAATGAATTCATCATTTAAATTGATATCATGTGAGTATGACGTCAAGATATCTGCAAATTTGGAGGTGAGGTAGGTTAGCAAAATAAATGAAACAATCACTTTGATTATTTTAACAATAGAATATCACATCATGACAAGTGCCTATCAATTTTAACATACCTATATGTTTGAGTATGAGGTTGCATTTAACGGTAGTGTATCTTTATAGTCAGAATTTATAAATTCAATTTAGTTTAATTGTTTGTTTGGGCTAGTGAGAATAGTTAAATCTATTAAAATTGTATCTTTGCATATGAAATAATAAATTTGTATATGAAAGTGTATATTTACCTTTTAACTATAAGTTAAAATTAAAATTAATGCATTGTTGCCATATTTGTGATGTATTCTTAAAGCTGATAACCAGTGAATGATTACTGAGGGTATACGTACATAAAAAGTGGACTATTACAAAATTCAGGGGTATCTATCGTAAGGTACTTGGACACACTAAATGCGAATTGGGAATTATATTTACTCTATCGCCCTACAGAAGAATAGATAAAGTTAGAATGGTTTAAAACTATTTTAACCTGCTGGCGGCCGGGATTTTTTTCGTTGATACATGCCTACTTTGGTGGGATACTTCCATATAATAATCCCCCAATGGTCCTCGGATATGTTCGAATCATGGCAACACCACTATAGTGGTGGTTTTTTCTCAATAAAAAAATTGAGGATGATGGATTTAGCGCATCAAAATATATAAGGGTATGTAGGATTGGTCTTTAGAACAGATAACTTTTTGTGTACGTGTGCTATTAGTTGCAGTATACAGCTGATATGGTATCTATACATATGCACTGATTCAAATTAACAGAGTCATTTCATGTTACCTCTATATTTAATTATAAAATTATACGCATAAAATACATGTAAAAATAACGTGGGTTACTATATAGTTATTTTGAATCCTTTCAAAGCATTTTTAAAGTACAACAAAAATTGTGAAAATCATAAAAATTAGTCGTAAATCATGAAAACCTACTTCTTGTGTATTAATATAATAATAGCTAATCTGATAGAGAATAGATTCATTTTTTCTTATCGTCTAACATTTAAGAAATTATTATTTTACCGTTATCAAAAATATTTAGCTAATTTAATTCCTGCAGAGGAGACTTGCTAGATCTTTCAGGCAGAAAATATATATTAACACCACCGATTCTCATAATAGTTGGAAAAAATACCAGAATTAGTAGCTAAATCGAATCCGCCTAATTATAATCACGATTTTTCGAACAACAATAATAGTATCGATAAAAAACTTACGTACAAATATATAGGGCTAAATTTCCACGATGTAAAATATCTAACCCGGGCGCATTACTCGAGCAATAATCCTATATGGCGCGCGTGTTGGAAGCTCTTGTAGGTGACGCGCGGCGTGCGGCGCAGGGGAATCCGGTCAGCTAGGTTGCTCCATCACGCGCCTCGTCGCAACCGGTTTTCCCTCCGCAGCCCTGCGTCCTTTTTTTCGCAGCATCGATGCGCTGTGCTGGCGAGCGTGCGCACAACCAAGCGCGAAGATCTACCCGCCTATATATATACACACACGTGTGGCCGCAACGCCTCAATTACCTAAAACTCGTCTTTACCTTTGCCTATCTGACGTTGCGTTTACCTTACGTTTCTGAACCGTGGTTCGGTTCTAGTTGAATGGAAGAATGATGTAGATTATGATGTTTCTTACTACGACTACTAGGTTTCCGCCAATCTAAACGAAGGATATAAGGGTTTGACCAACAAATCGGAAAGGATGTGGAAAAATCAGCTTGCGCATTAGTTCATGATTCAGACTAATTTTGTCATCGTTTTGATCACTAAATTAAAAGTATTCATTTACAAAAAAATGAGAGAATCATTTTTCACTTTAAAATCATTATAATGAAAAGGTTTGTTTTATATCTGATTGTACTCCTCGTCCATAGCTATTAGAGTTAGGTGATGTAAAAACTCTACCAACTCTTTAGTGGATTTCACTGAAAAACTTGGAAAATGTGGGTTAAATGAAAATGAAGTTTTTCAACCTCAAAACATTTACATAATTGTTCATAATTTTAAGTTCCCATTTAAAATTTTGATAGTCGACTAGGAGATACGTAATAATTGTCTTAAAAACGTATAATTATATATTAGAACTTAATCTTTCATGTATGCAAAACAAAGCTCATCTCAAATGTAAATTTACTTGTTTAAATATCTGAACTTAATTGCTTATGTGGAATGAAAATCTGTCTTACATTATCTAAAGCTTGTCTTACGATGAAAGTAGCTAACCTTTGCTTTAATAATTACGGACTAGAATGTATACAATGTTTCTTTCATGTTAAATAAACTGATGCAATTTTATTTGTTCAAAGCTGCAAGTCATCTAATGATATGAAAATATTCAATATATTCCTTATGTAAATAGTAATTTGAAATAATTAATGCCTCATAGCATTATTTCAATGGTTTCCATTTTTAATTAAGAAACTAAGGACTATATAATTTTTGAGTCTATTGAGTCCCTTTTAACAATCTGACTACATCATAAAAGGTATTGCTTTTTCTACAATTTTCTTACTGACAAATCATATCACGCAAAAGTTTCGTCAGTATGTTAAATTATATATAAAAAAATTTAGTTTAAATAAAAATATATCATTATAAATGAACTATAATCTAGCTGGTAGATATATTGAGTAATAATTTCATGAACTTGATATAGACCTGAAAGAGACGCACTTCTTTTAAGACGCAAGGGAGACGACGCGAAGGGAGACGGAAGGAGAAACTTATAACTAACTCTCGTCGATCCCCCGGCCGAGTCTTATACCAGTGCAACCGGATTACCATGGACGTGCTCGAGCGCGCAGATGACTCACAGCAGGAGCAGCTTCCAACAGCAACTGCTCGCATGGAAAAACAGCAGCAGCCGAGAGATAATCGATCCGTGCGCGCGCACTTGCATCGCCAACAGGAGATTTTCTCGCGAGGTGGAAGGAAGAAATGCGCAGGAGAAGCTTCTCTTCACGACTTGTCCCTCTACTGTCTTTATCCAATGCGGAAACTTTTACGAAATTCACAGGCAAAGAATTTACTATGTCATTACTTCTTTATGTTTGTTGTTGTGTAAGAAGTGTTTTTGAATTTCAAGCCAGACTGCATATATGTAATTTGTTATTTTCAGTTTTTCTTATTTCTAACTATTTAGGGGTAAATATACCAAATATTTAAAAAATTATAAATTCGCAGAAAGAGGTTATCAATCCTGTACACAATGAAATCATTCTATGACTTCTCGGAAAACATGATTGGAATGAAAAGTAAAGTTACTGTAACACAAGAGTGATATTATTTATATTTCACGCTCCACCCGCTAGGTGACAAGGCCCCTTGAATTTAATGATTTTTGTGAACTCACAGTTAAAGCACTAGTGGATTTGCTCTTTGGAGAACTTGCTTGGTCAAGGAGGCATCAGTAGTAGAAAATTAACCCTACACCGCTGGCAAGGATTGATAGTCCGTGGTTAATGCCTGCTTATAAAAATAACAAACGTCAAGGAGTTTATATGATTGATATATTGTATATTTTGATTCACTTTATTAGTAATATAACTAAAATGTTGTAATAATGTTGAGTAGCGATTTCTTTATAATAACTATCTTGTACGTCGTGACTCGATTACGATGAACGTTGAATTATTGTTACTTGAAAGTTATTGCATAGTATTAGATTAAGGAGTCAACTGATTAAAAAAGTGTCCTTATTTGTCAAAATAATTTATAAATTATTTTCAAAAATTTCAATTATATAATTGTTTCATTTCCAGTATATTGATATATTTTATCGTTACAATGACCTCTTCATCCTTAATAAGTTTCTAAAACGGATTGCCACACGCTTTTACTTTTGACTAAAAGACGTTCCACGAAAATATAGCCGACTCGATCAAGGTAATCATACCTTATGCATCAGTACATTTCCGTTAGAAGTCTCTCCCAGACCACCTCTCGATTTACTTAATTAAAAACGGAATTTCGAACTACCTTCTTGTTGCCTCCGCTACTGCCGTCTACGAGAAATAAGGATCGCGCAATATCTTAACGACACCAAGGTCAAGACACGACAGCCATACAGCCAGTTGCTATACTCGAGCACAAGTAGTCCATTACTGCGGGTACCTCATACACTGTAATATCGCGTCGGGAAAATTACTCTCCTCTCTCTCTCTCTCTCTACATAAGCTCCCTGTGAAAAAAAGCTCGGTAGTACTGCAGCCACTGCTTGCCGCGCCCCTGCGGCGCGTGCGTCACGCAGCGGGACTCGGAAGAAAAGTTCGTCCTCCTGGCCGTGCACACGAGATAGTATCGCGCCAACGTTACCGATATAGGGGATATAAACCTCTATACTCTGCTCTTGTATATACATATATATAGATACATCTATATGTACACGCGACACGCGAAAAATCGCCAAGTTCCATCTTGCATGCCGATTGCACGCATCGTCGACGCCTTTTTCGTCCCCGTATGCATGTGTGTGTGTGTCGTGGATCGCCACAGTGGGTATACATGCCGGAGGCATAATTAAATCAAGATTTACATCTCTAGCCACGCGCGCGCGTCTCCGTCGCTGAGCGAAATGCAAATCTTGCGACCGGCATAAATATAAGCGTGTGTGTACGTAATATGTCGTATTTATGAGTACTGCATGCTCGATTGAAGTTTCTCTGATCACGCACCAAGTTTCATGCATCTACCTTCATGCGCGAACTTTAGACTAAGGAAGTCAAATGCGCGTAAGTACAGAATTGACGATGTTTCAGTTTATTGCACTCTTGTATTATGACTTGTACTGGAAATATGGTATAATTATTATTATTATGGTTATTATTATTATTTGCGAAGTATTTGCGAAAAACTCACTTTGCATATAAAAATAATTTTCATTACTCGATAATGTTAATCTCTACCTAAATATTAAAAATATTTCATACACGAAGCTGTATCTAGTTTATAAAAGAAGGAAAAAGAAACGAAGCAAAATGACCCAAATGAATGGAAGTTAATATATATGTACAAGCAACAATATTTTTCTCGAATCCTCGCGTAGCCACTCATCCCTGAACAACCATAAATACATTTCACCGTCGCGCAAACATGAGCGCGGAGAGGCAATGCATAAACAAGGCACAGCACGCGCGCAAACGATCGACCCTGAAATAATCGAGCGTATAATTGTCTTCTGGATTGATTGCAAAAAACCCGGCGAACTTTCCAGTCGTGGCCCCGTTATCTCACGAGCCTCCTTTCTCTCCTCCCTCTTACCACGCGGCGCGAACAAAAGCTCGTAAAGCCAAAATCATTTCTTCTCTCTCTCTCTCTCTCACTCTCCCACAAGGCGCGAAACGATACGAAGTTTATCTGTTTCCCTCGCGTAATAAACGACGATGACGCCGCCGCTTGCATGCACACCTATTTTCTGCAACTTCACTTTGCACGCGGTATATAGAGTTCGTACAAAAAAAGGGGAACACACGCGCGCGCAGAGGGAGAGAAAAGGAATCGACGCCGGACATGCGCGCCGTATAGTCCCCTTCGCCCTTACATATATATACACGCCTACAACGAGCAACGAAGCATAACGAAGCCGGAACTCGGCTCTCTCGCGCCCATTTATCTGCTATACAGTACTAGTTGTAGGTAAAGTATATACACACACACACACACACACACACACACACACCTCGTTGGCTTGCTTTTACCGCGGCGCTGCAGTTTTGCGCTTAGGTGTGCATGCACGTGACATGAAAGTCCGCCCGCGCTGCCGTTCCTGCCTTATATACCCTTTCCTTTGGTTTGCTTGCGTATATATGTATACACGCGTGGCGGGAAAGGTCTCTATTTTAGAGCGGTACTTACTGTGCACCGCGCTTGGGGTGATCGACCGTCGCTGCTACTAAGTACTATCGTTTCGAACGGCAGGGAAAAAAGAGGGCGAAATACACGCGTGAGGTGCGGCCGCGAAGAAAGGATTGGTTTTCTTCAGGTCGCCGGGTGTATGTACTAGTTTGTTTGGAAAATTAAAAACCGGCGGACGTTGATGCTTTTTTTAGGAAATTAATGCGATATTGAGAATTAAATTTACAATGACTTTTCTTTTTTCTGGGTACTTTATTGAAATGCTAAATTCTTTCAAACAATCAATTAATTTTTTTAAATAACAACGTCCAAATCAAACCAATTGAAGGATTATGTATATGAACACGTGCAATGTAGGTGTAATGCCTCAACCTTGACGAAGTTCAGACTAAATAGTCCTAATGCTATTTTAAGATAGCTCGACGTGAAGCAGCCCTTCAGATTATACGAAGGGGATTCATTAATAAATCGTTAGAGTAACGTTTCCATCCCATTTAAGGTGACAGCTTTATCAAATCCTCGCAAGAAGCAAATGACGAATTGAAGTCAGCAGATTAAGTCTAATACAATTACGTATTTGTTCCTTATTTGTCAGTATCTCTATTATAATTTATATGATTCTTTGACAGCCTTTATTATAAAAAATAAATATAATTAATAATTAGCATTTTGTTATAAAATATTCATGAGCTTGTATTTTTCGTATACTTCCATATCGCAGATAAAAAGAAATCGACTACCGAGCAATTGTATAATAAGAAAAAAAACAGTAAAGATCCAAGAAAACAGCGCCGATTAATTGCAGCTGTTTCCATATATACTCTACGCAACATGTTTTCGAGTACGTGGCGATAGAAATAATAAAAAAAAATTCTATTTTCACAATGATGAATCATTAATAAAGTTCGGGCGCTCGATGAAGAAGTGCGTGAGCGCGCGCGCGCGGCAAGGAGAGCTGCGCATTCGGAGCGCAAAGTGCAAAACAATAGCCGCATTCTTGATTCGAGCCCGTTTAACATTGGCAGTGGCCTGTTTATCATCATCGCGCAGGCCGAGCCGAGAGAGAGAGAGAGAGAGCGAGCACATCGTCGCATAATAAACGATCTTAACCTTCGCCTCGCTTGTGTACACATGAGCGCGCTTATAAAGAGGCGCGCGCGAGCGAGCGAACGAGCAGAGCGGCTGTCTGCATGCAAGGGGGAGGAAGAAGAAGAAGAAGAAGAAGAAGAAGACTATTTTCGGCTCCTTGGGCTCTGCGCGAACGCGACTGTATATATCGCGTCGACCGAGACCCATAAGCGAGCTATGGAAATATCCCATTATGTGTCGTGGAATGCAGCGAACGCGAATGGACTGAAATTCCGCGCGTCAACGTTTGTGTATATGTTATATATATGCTTAGCGGACACGCCTTTCGGCCATTGATTACAGAGTTGTTGCAGTTTGCCCGGTTGTATCTAGCTACAAAATTTTTTTAGTGTTCAAAAATTTTAATACAAAACACTGAAGCATACTCTACATATATATATATATATGTAGCTCACGTGTCAAGTGAAATAATTAACGCCACAAAAAGAAAGAGCAAATTGTAGTTATTTGGATGAAGATGTAGAAAGATGCACAAAAAGAAAATTTGGCAATTTTAATAAGTTTACGAATGAGAACTGTAGTCAAAATTGTTTTTGAGTGTTTCGATGCGTGTTATGGTTGTGAACTAAATCAAAGTGACCCAAACTTTAGTCTCGCACTATTCTAAATGTTTTATGCGTAAATATTTATAAAACAAAAATTTTTCTAATAAATTTCATAGTAATAACATATTTCCTATGAAAGAAACTTTCCATGATTTTGTTTGTATTGAACTTGTCAACCTACATGATACGTAGGGAAAGGAAATGTATTAAAACGATACATCGTCAAAATATACCAGGTTTAGACAAATTCTCTGAATTATTATTTTTTATTCTTTTTCAATACTACGATACAATCATAATTTAAAATAATTTTTTTATAGATTTTTTTTAAATCAATCCTCTGTAGAGACTACTATAGTAAAATTGTTACATTGACATTTCCTTTACTTTTTTAGATGATTCATACGGTAAACATATAAAATTATGCAAAATAATTATTTATCAAGTGAAAATAAAACTAGTAACATAAGTATATCCTCTCTAGTTTTTGGTTAGAGTTTAAATTTTACAAACCACAAAAAATTACTATGTAAATTATCAATTCTCCCAATTCATCAATATCTTTTTCTCACATACGCGTCGAAAAATAAATATCACCGATGCAGATAACTATATAGGCATCTCGAACTCGGGAGAGTTTTCTCCAGGCGGAATTAAAGGGGTAAAAGAGGCTTTTGAAAAGTTGATTGATGTTAAGCCGCCATTGGAGAGCTAAGAAGGCACAGGCATGAGTCGGGAGCAGTCGTCATCATCAAGGAGGAAGGATGTACGTTCCACAAGAACGCGCGCCATGGTAGCAAGACAGTCAGAGAAGGTGGTGGGAAGGGGGAAGGGGAGGAGGAGGAGGAGATTTGATCGAGTTAAGCCGCACACAAAGCCGCGAATGTGCCATAATCGTCTCATTGTCCGCACGGGTACGTATGTACGCTGCTGCGGTGACGGCGGCGGCGTTGGTATTAATGTCCGCTGAATGGGCCGACGCGTCGCTGGAAACTGATCGTGAAAACGACCGCGTCGATGATATAGTCAAACGGTGCTAATGGCTTGACATTCACACTTGCAAAAGGACTTTTTGTGCATGGCGATCTCCTCGCGCGCAGCTTCTCAAAGTTCGCCCTGTGTGAAGGCGAACTGTTAAAGTGTATACATACGCATGATGTACGAAGCGAGCACGGACATTGGTCGAGCTCGCGTTCATCGTTTTGGTTGATTTAAGAGGATTCAATTGAATTATTAGCCCTGCTGGAGTCAATGCGAGGAATGTACGTTGCATGCTGCCCGCTATGAATTGCCATCAATTAACTTGTTATATTGAATGAAGAGACTTTTCGCATCGATTATATGAAGATTTTTCATGCGCGCATATATATATATATGTGTGTTGTTTCGAATTTTATTATAAAATTTAACGAGATAATAAATTAATTCACATTATAAATTGTTTGACAGAGGGTTATAAAATAAATTCTCTTGTACAAGCTAATATTAATTAGCTGATAACTTGATTGTATTTTTCATAATACAATTATTGAAATACTTTTGTTCGTAGATCTCTTGCTACAATAATTATCAACAAAGTTTGCATATTCAACATTTAGGTTCATCATGTATTTAATTAAAGTCTTTTGCAATCAGTATACTTATTGCACTTTGAAATGATTTTAGATATCATAGCTATATCTTTATTTTTAAAAAGTAATACTTTGAGTAATTTTCCTTTTTATATAAAATTAATTTAACATCATATATATATATAAATAACGTGTAATATTTTTGTAACGAAAAAACTGTTTTTAGATTATTTTACTAGTTATAGATTATTCTACTTTTTTTTAAAGAAAGTGTTGAAAGTATTCTCTTTTTCAAAGAGTTATCGTGTATTCTAGAAAGATTTCACAGAAAAATTCAAAGACAGAATAAAAGTACAAAGAACAAATTTAAATATAGATTTCAGAATTTATTAGCAAATTTTTGTTACTTTATAAATTTACATTATTTAATTCTAAAATATCAAATAACAGTAAAAATTATCCTTTTTCGAATTTTTTGTAGCGTTATATATACTCTACTATTGCATCTTTTTTCATATTCTGATATTCTAAAATATATTCCATCGATGACAGTAATGCACAATTCATAAATAATGTACCTTCTAAAGCAGTAAATATTTTTTATGATTGTGTACTTCAATTAGGCAAGCATTACAGTAAAATGAAGTAGTATGAGTGCTATTACAATAAAAACATTGGTCGTATATCTATACTATTAAATAAAATACCACTATATATATATTATTACTTCATGTTTTCATAAATTTGTCAATTTTTGTTCTTACACTGCATGATTGAAGGAAATCGGACTATGAGTAAAACAACAAAGCATACATTTGAAGACTGAGAGACGCCATGGGTCTTATCTTTTTCTTAAATATTTACCACGTCAAAGGCAAATGTACACACGGGGGCGCAGGAAAGAAATAGAAAGAAAGGGGACCGGAGCAATAAATCACGAAGGCGTATAAACGTTGCTTCCTTTAGACTTGAAAACACGCGCACGCTCATATAAGACTTTATTTATCACGGCGCCTGTAGCAGCGGTGCTAAGGAAATGTTTCCAAATTTCTACTTATCTTTATCTTAAAATAACATTTCGTTTTAAACTTTATCTGCTCATTATTATTAGGTAATGTATTCCATAAAATGGAATTTGATAAATATAAAAAGCTATATAAAATTTTGATATTCGTATTTTTTGTCTCCATTTTTTTCATTCCTTCAGATTGTAAGGTAAGATATTTCAAGATGAACAACGATATTCTTTTTATAAAAAAGCTTTATATTATCTTTTGACATTTTTCCTAGAAAAATACATTTATAATAAAGACAATATGTAACAATGTTTATAATTTACTAGTAAAATATAGAGCTATATTTTTTTTGGATAAAACTTTATCTTTAGCTTGCATAGATTGTTTACCAACAAAAGTCATTTAAATTTTCAACCTAATTCTGTAAAAAGTTTAAACATAAAGCAACAATTTAAACGCAGTGTAACGTGATACCACTGACGAATGTATGGGTATATAGAAGTCATAACAAGATGTTTTTCACATATTAGAATAGAATTATTAAAATTTGGAAGGGGTGAGGGCTTTGATATATCTTGAACAAGGTGTCAATCTAAAACTGAAGCAACTTCAGTTTCTATTCTTTCGAGGTTCGAAATCGAGATTTAATAATATACCACACAAATCAATCGATATATACTTGAATACTAAAATGTTATAATAGAAAAATGCTCCGATACTTAACGTTATCATTAACTTCTATAAAAACTATAGCGGTACTTAGCCCGGTTGGTTCTATGAACTATCAAAACGTACGTTTTTTTGTGGATCGGCAAAACCTTCATGATAAAACCAGGTTCTACGATAAGACGCATAGACAATGAGAAGATCGGTATATTACGTATTTGATCGAACTCATTTAGTTTTCGTTCCCGCCAATTCGTGAATCTCGATCGTTTGTTTACATTGCTCCAACAATGTATTCTAGGCGCAAGGAGAGTCCAACTATCGTCATTGCAAAGTGGCGCTCGATTCAATTTTGAATCAGATTCTCTTAGCCCGTCGAACCGCGCGTACCAAAATAAAATAGTGCAGTATAATTACACTCGTGCTGCTCACAAAAAGTAGTGTCCACGACCAATCTGATGTTTTCCTAGGATGTAAAGAGGTAAAACCTCGACTTGAACATTCCGAAGTCGAAGGTCTAATGTAGAAGCGGATAATCGAGTGAGCAGTGAGAGAAGTGCACACCTTCTCCGGTAAGATTTTCCATAATTACCATCTTTTGTATTTTCGGTTGGTATGCTATCCTCTGTTTATGCCTTATCTTCTGATAAAAAGACGGTAACAGAAACACAGTGACTATAGAAGCCATTGTCTTATCATAAGCCATTGTCAAGTTTGTATATATTTGAAAATGTAGCGTCATTCTCCTCAGAAAAAATATAGTTTTTAACTGATTAATACATAAGTAACAATCAATAAAACGAATTTAATGAATATTAAAAGTTATTTTTATTTTCTTTCTCATAGACCTACAGACTTGATCTGCTAAACAAGAACAAAGCCTGTTACCCTTGATCTCCCGCCGAAATGAATCTAATTATTCTGGTTCAATGCTTTCAGAAACCAAACCGTTTAAATAGTCTCAAAAACATTCGTGATCATGCACCGGTCGATCTCCTGCGAAATCATGGTGTGTAACACAACACATCACACAGTCAGTGTAAATTGCGTCTTGAGAATCCTTGCCGAGGGCCAGTCGTCGATCGGCTAATTGCTTTCACACGAGAATGTGCACGAGAGAACGTTGGGGTGTCGAGTTCGCGCGAGTATCTGCGTCCGCAATCTTTCTTTTTCGTGCAGCGGTTTTACTCTCCGCCAGTTAATTAATAGCGGTTAATTATGTTAATTGGCGCAATCGGCCGCGCATTGCCTTGCATTCCTCCCTGTTTACGCGTAGGCTTGTCTACGTGTGTGTGTGGGTGTGTATATGTGGACTATGTATATATAAATAAGACACTTAGAAATGTCTGTCTGCTCTTACTTCTCCACTAATTTGATGAATTGATAATGGTAGACCCTCAAACCCCATTTATATCCCGCTGTGCATTAAACGTTCATCGCATTGAGCGTTCGGAGCTTTACTTTTTTCCTCCCGCACGTTTTTATAGGACCTATGAGACCGTATTCGGATTTCTTTGGGTAATGCATGATTTACTAAATAGTAAAATATTACGTTTTCACCAATGACTAGCACTGATTGTAGCTCTCAATATCTTTTTTATAGTACTAAAGCATTATTAGTAGCATTAAAAAAACGATAAAAGAATCGAATTTAACAAAAAAAAATATATTTAATTAAGTAGCTTGAGGTAATTCGGTATATCTTTCGCAGAAAATTTATTGGTTATTCCTGCAAGCACATTTGGAAAAAATAATAATATATTACATAAACAAATAAATCGCGGATATCTAAAATATGTTAAAACTAATTTGGCCAATTTAGTTAAAAGAAAAAGAAAATTCTCACTTTTTGAAGACCAAATTGATAAAAGTTTATACACTTACGTTAAAATATAATCAATTTTCTACTAAAAATAATTCGAGCACGTAAAACATGAAATTACCTCTACTATAAGTTACCTAAATAATGAGCTGGTTATAATCTGTACTGCAGTCAGCATGTGTAGTCGATATGAACACATTTCGATATAATTTTCTTTCGAAAAATTTTCAAATAACTTATAATCCATTATTTATCACATTTTTTAACTACTTATATATCTATTTAAGCTGTCCCATAAAATGGGGCCAAGGACTTTTGTAGTTAAAAAAAGTATTAAGAATTTTATTTTATAAAATAACTCATATGATTGGTCCTTATAACAGGATTATTTGTAAATTCTTTCGAAAAAGTTTAAAATGTAAAAACCATTCAACATTATTCACTTAACTAAACACTTACGAAAATATTTACGATTACAAGAAATTTGTTGCCGCGTAATAAAGTAAGATTAGAAGCATAATTTAGCTATAACCTTGCAAACCTTGTAAAATCCCTAGCGGATAAAAATCAATGGAAAGCAATCCTATGGGCAACGATAATGCGCCACCAGCTGCAGTAGCAGCAGCAGCGGCGCACAATTTCCCTAGATTTATACTTCACGATAAATAACTATAGTCGTAAAAATGGTTATCGGCGCGCCGCGCGGCGTTACGTGTACGTGAACATCTGGAAGGCAAATAAACACAGAAAAGCGTGCGGGCGAGAGCTCAGAGAAGGATTCCATAACTCACTTGTCTCACGCGCGTACGCCGGATATGAAATGAAGAGTTTCCATTCGTTATCGCAACAGGCCCTTCGGGCTTTGCTTTTCTTCCTATCGGACGTGCACCCGGGGTGTATTTTCGCTTTATTATTTCATTTCTAGTAGTAAAAGCAAATTCCCGGTCGTCGTTTCCGGCGAATGAGGGAAAGCGCGTTTCCTTTGTGCATTGGACTTCGATCAATATGCATCTGGTCGATTTTTATAAGTTTTCGAAAGAATTATGAAATAGAAATTGATCTTCAATAATTTTCATTTTGAAATGACAATGAAATTAGAACGCTTCTGTCGGTTAAAGAAAATATCATCGAAGAAAAAACAAAACTTGATTTTTCAAAATACTACGTTATGTATGATGAAAAACTTGATAAAAGAATAATTGAGATCCGATGAAAAAAGAGAGACAAGAAGGAAACACGATCAATTGTACAGTTGAAATATAATTTTAATATACATTGAATATTGACTCAGTTTTGTTTTCACATTTCAGCTTTTTTCCTAATATTCCCTAAGGGTTAATAAACATGTATGCAACCCTGAGGCAATATTGCTGGAAATCATGAGTCCCATTTCTCCATTGCAATTTTTTTATTTTGATTTACTTATTCATTTTAAAATCCTAAAAATATTGCTATACCGTGGTACGTGCAACACTGCTGTAAAAAACTATAAATAAAATTATTTACAGTTTCATTCTATAAAATATAAACTAGTATAATTTATTTTCCATGTATATCTTTATCTTTTACTCGTCGTCATAAAAAATTTAAATTTAAATTGCCTTTTTACCATAAAAATATATTTAAAAGTATTATTAAGTTTTTAATAAATAAATATGGCATACAGTATAAATTATCACTATACAGGCTTCTCTTCAGTGTTAACTTTAACATTATTCAACATGAAATAATGCTAAAACGATGGCTTATTCAAATTTTCTAGTTGCTTACTCTAGATAGAACTAGGTTACGCTTATACTATTACAATAAGCCTTTATGCACATTTGCAAAGCGTTCACAAAGTCAGCCTTTCACGCGGGCGTACAGCACGTGTACCTAAAAATATAGGATTTTTCGAAAGTACAGTAGTTCATTATCCTCTGTTCCGAAGATTCATAGCTCGAGAGCAGCACAGAAGAGCAAGGGAATCCTTTCTTCGAGGACGCGTCCCAGTAGGCGTTTGTGTTTTTTTTTCCGCTGTCTACTTTATTTTCGTGCGACTCCCGTATATGCTCGGAAGTAAATTCAGCTGACGCAGTGGGGCTCTGCCCGATTGATCCGCTCTGTCGACGCACACCCATGCCTATTTAAACGTGTGAAGGAAGATAAATGACGTTTCAATCTTTATTCCATTAGGTTCAGAGGGTTAAAGTTGGCTCATGAATGTAAAGTATCTCGCATAATTTATTAATTTATGCAAACTTTGTAATAGGATGGTATCAGTTTTTTCTTTGTTTTACTTAATATCTCGAGTAAAATCAAACATTGGAAGGGATCACTACCAACACATATAGCAATGGTTTAAAAGATTTTATGAATATATTTTATTAATGTTTTGAAAAAATCGTTTAATCACGTATACGAATTTTGCCACGACTACATCGCTAAAGAAAAACATAAATATAAAGAACAAAAATCTTGTACTTGGATATTATTAAATAAATAGCAGAAAATTTAATAATAGTAAACAATTGTAACGAGTATTAAAATTTACAAAGGTATTTTGATAATTATAAAAATCATCAACAAAAAACGTGCTAATACTAAACAAACTCGAAACACTTCCAGCAATCGACGCCTCCCGCATATATAAATATACTACAATGTACGTATTCAGGCGTCTGCAATAATGAAATAACGAGGAAATAAGTAAAGGACTGCTGATGTACGTTATTCTAACGACGGCTTCGGCCAGCACTTCGGATCCGGCGAAATGCGGGGGAGAACGAGAGGGAACAGCTGCCACAGCCGTTGGCGGGACGAGCGGAGGGAGCCACGTGCCCCCATAACCCCCACGGAAAAAAGGAGCGCTCGCGCCCCTCTGGTCAAACAGAGAGAAAGAAGAGTATAGTTGTGAATGCACGTCCGACCTTCGATCAGCTCTCTCTCTCTCTCTCTCTCTCTCTCTCTCTCTCTCTCTCTCTCTCTCTCTCTCTCTCTCTTTCGCCCACTCTGCACGCGTCGTGTTCGCCGTATGTGTCTGTATGGAAAAGACGAGGGGGGAAGAGAGAGAGAGAGAGAGAGACTGCAGCCTGAACACGCAGAGAAATAGCTTGTAATCTGTTCGGCCGATCGACCGACAAATCTCCCGAGGGCGCATTCGTTTTTCGCCTATTTTTGCGCTTCTCTCGCTTTTTGCCTCCTTCCTCTTGCGATGTTCCCAATGCGTCTATCTCTCGCCGGACGCTTTTTTTTTGGAAAACAACAGTCGAAGGTTCAGTGCGTTGGACTTCATTTGCAAATTTTTTACAGAGTCTAAGCGATTGCAAGACAATTTTTGTGGAATTAGCGCTCTGATGCTTTCACTTTAAAGAGAAGAGATATCATAAAGTCGTAAGAGGGCATATCGAAAACTTTAATGAGCTAATGATTGTTCGGTTAAAATAAATTCAATCTATAGCATATTTTATTCTCCAATGATCAGACTAATGGCGGTAGGAGGACACACATATGGTACCCTTAAGGCTAGCATTCCTCCTATTACTCCTAAATGGAAGAAGTCAATTATGCATTGACATTCGGCGCTCTTTTCGACGATTCTTCCCCATTCATTGCGACCCGCATACATCGTGCGAACAAGCGGATCCTATATACGAACCCCAACTATATGCTACGCCCCTCTCCTCCTTTTATCTTTTACAGTGCATTGAAGCCAAAGAGAGAAATTTCTCGACATTTTCGTGAGTCATCGAACAAGACAATTTATACTAATGTGTGTCTGGACAGAGGCCACTTACGCATACGCATCATTAAACGGTGTATTAATTACTGTGTAATGAAGACAAATTATTCATTTTAATGTGCGCTTTAGGAAACTGTGTGCACTAAAAGCAATCAATCACCAATTATTGCTTGACTCGTATAAGGAACATTCTCTTTGTAAACATTATCCAAAGTTCACTGTCATAAATGCAACTGAGGTAAATGTTCTTAAGAATTTAAGGCGTGATGATTAATACATTCTTGAAATTTTTCAGTAAATTGCGGTGCTTCGACGAGAGGGCCAAGATGGATGTATCGAATTTAACCTGTATTAAACAACGATTATTGACCGTAGTCATTCACGTAATCGTGAAAAACCAGAATCAAATCTACAGCAAATGTAGTCCCGGTTAAATAAAGTCTTACAGTTTATGTACAAATAATCTAAAATAGAGAAAAAAAATGCTGCCAACTTATTAGCACGTATAGTTTCCTTGAAAAATGTATTTATTTATTGTGTTTATTTTTGTATTCATAAAATAAAAAATAGATTTTCAATTATATTATTCTAAAACTATAGATTGCGACTTCAAATATTTCAAAAACATTCCTAAAATTTATTTAATAAAACGTAAACTTTCTGCTACTACAAAGTTTCCTTTGGAAGAAAGTAAAATGACATATCTAATCTAATAACTAATATATTTACTTTGTATTTAGATATATAATATTGATTTCATATGTGAAATATAATTTATTGATCATTGATAATATTCGCATGAATAATAATTTATCAATTTCAACAAGTAATATTAATGATAAAACTTAAAACCAGTGTTACAATGTAAAGTGTACAATAATATATAATGACTCTATACATTATCACTGTTTGCAGCTATGCGCACTATTGTTATCGCTCTTATTGACTGAGAGAAGAGTTAAACGGGATATTTTCAAAAGCACGCTAGTAATATCATCATTAACGTTCAATTGACGATGTCGAATGGAAAACAGACGGCCCATAATATCGAACAGAGGAAAAGAAAAAAAAACGTCAAAAAAAAAAATGAATGTTCTCTATTCTTTAGCTGTAACGTGTATTGAGTAGGAAAGAAGAGAGTAAAAGGGGCAAAAGTCAAAGCACGAGAAGCGAGAGCAGAGAAAATGAGTGACGGGTAGAACGAATAGACGAGCAACAGGAGAGGGTAGAACGATTTTCAGTGACTTCGGAACGATGTGATAGCGAGCGGTAAACGATAGGTCGATATACTTATATACGCTTATAGATAGGCATTTATGTGAGAGAAAGATGAGAAGAGAAAAGAATAGTGAATAGACAAAAAGAAAATGGCACTATATACAAGCAAGATTCCAAATTTAATTGAAAAATTTGCAAGTATTCTATGAAAATTCTTTGTGATATAAAATAAATGAAAGTTGATTATTCATTACTGACTTGAAACATATACATATGTGTATAACAACAGTAAAAAAATAGATGGAATTCGCAACTGTGTTATATAAATATACTTGTTAAGTTTACAATAATAAAGACATATTTGTATTTATAAATCAAAATGAAATTGAAAATGCAACGCTATATCTACCTATAATCTCGCCACTACACCCGCACCTATTATCAGCTTAAGTTTACTTTACCATGCTCTAGCGTAAAACTACAGCCGAGAGAAAAAAAGTTTCCTACTTCACGGCATTTAGCAATGACCATTGCACGCGGAATGCGGCTTGCTTTCTCGAGTGCAGCGCAGAGGAAAAATGAGGAAGGCGGTTCGTACTTATACACACACACTAACGCACGTATATAACAACGTGTCGCGTTGTTTCCCTCGCGGGCAAGTGGCCAGCGCGCGCGCGTGTAACACAAGAAGTTATTGTTCGCGCTTGACAACGAGGAGCCGATATATGACGCAAAAGCAAAGAGAGCCCGAGAGGGGCAGCGCAGAGTCTGACGACGTTGCCGTATGCGCATATTATATACCAAAGCGTATAAGAGAATATATCTTTGCGCCTTATATTCTTATATATACATATATATGTTATATGTATGTGTGTGCGTGTATGTATACACACTACGAGTGAGCTGCTTATTATTTCAGCAGCGCATTTCGCTTAAGCTACTGGCCTATCCTCCGTTAGATTTGTACTTTTCATTGCAGGGTATGATTTGTATTATATAGCAACGTGTGACGCCCCTGTTGTTATCTATATAATGATATCGATGTTATTTCGCCGAAGGAAATGCATATATGCATGACGTGATTGATTATAATCCGAAGACACTTTTGTTTAAATCAGAACGTGTAATAAATACTCTTGAGCTGCTTTTAGAACTAATACTTTATACGCAGTGTGAACGGAAGTAAATATAATATTTGCGTTACACATTTAATCAACATCGTAGCTTTCAATTTAACTGTACTTACACAATTCAACGTCGTTATTTGTACTTTTATTGATATATTTGCTCAGATGACTGTGGCCTATAGTTTTAAATAATATTTAAAGTCTTCCGTAACTTAGATTGGTTACTATGGGTAACACATCTTGTGGTAAAAATATTTAAAATTAGAGGAAAATATCTAAAAAAATAAAGAATTATACTTGGGTCGATGATTTCCAATACAAAGTATGTATAGGTATATAGACTTTTCCAAGAGCCACGCCACGGCGTAGTAGCTTGCCACTTTACACGACATCGCGCTGGATCGTGTATCTACGACGCGGCAGGACCTTGGCGAAGAGGTGAGCCTCGCTATATAGAACCAGTTTTCGCGTTAAATGAGCGGTTCTCAGGCGCTAAGATCACTCTGAGCGAAGTCGAGAGGAAGAAAGAAGAGAGCATGTTCTGCTTCTCGGGGCTGTTATCTGAATCTCTTTAATTTGGCCAATTTGGCAACGACTCTGTGTAGCTAATCATAGATAATTTTCCGGTGAAAAATTTTCACCGATTTTACGATATACGCATCATGTCGTTGTAATGAGAATTTACAAATCTAGTAGTTAGTTATAAATTTCATTAAAAACGGAATTTTTAAATAAATGAATACCATATTTTTCTTTCTTTGCCGAAAGATAACTTGCAAAACGTAAAATAGATACTGAATTATAAAAGTGAGTATATATAAGATTATGTACAGGTAAAACTGAAAAGGAGCAGACGAAGAAATGCACAATACTGAGAAAGTCGACTCCCATCTCGATTTTTCGATGTATGCTGCTGTACAAGACCCCAAGAAAAAAAGAGCGCGGCTATATAGACTCGAGATGGAGAAAGTACCAGAGGGAGGAGAACGAAGAAGCAGCAGAAGATCAGTGTGTGCGCACGAGTATATAGGCATCAGAAGCCGAAGCTAGAGAACCACTGCGGGGCCGCGGCAACTTGATCCTTTTTTTCGTGGTCGGGAATAGTCAGAGAGTCGAGGCTCGCTCGCTCGCTTGCTTGCTCGAAGCCGCGGCTGACGCTACCACTTTCTTCTCTCCCTCTCTCTCTCTCTTTCCTTCCCTCTTTCTCTCTTCCTCGCGAGGAATAGGCACATGACGGTGGTGGTGGTGGTGGTGGCGGTAGAACCTCTTCCAATATAAGTAACGCGCGAGCACCGGGACGATCCCATCGAGACATTCGCGTAGCGGGCGCGGCATTGCCCGTCCTTTTGAAAAAGCCCTGTATACTCCTTCCGTTCTCTCTCTCGTCGACTGTCTCGAGCGTATAGTCGTCGTTACACGCCTCCGGGTTTCGCCAATGGTAAATTTGCTATTCCAATGCTCTTAAATCGGCTTCTCGACTTCTCTCGCATCCCCCTACCTCCATTTATTGGATTTTCTTATAGGACGTTGCAGCGTGTGTGTGTGTGTACTACGCCTCGGCGTAGTTGTAAATAATTTCGCGAAATTGTTGAGGGCTGGTTAATAATAAATCGATCCGTGGTATGGATTAACGTGGATTTTTAAAGAAAACTTGTTTACTGGGTATTTCGAATTATCTTCGAGGTAGTTCAGTATAATTTTTGAGAATCATTGTAAATACTTGATCGAAACTTCATTTGTATACGTCATTAATAACAGATTTATGAGAAAACTGATAATAAAATTATTACTTTTAATAAAACACTATAGGAAAAAAAATTATAAAATTAATCATTATTTATAGAAGAAAATAATTTTATCTGATCCCTAGAGGTGAAATAAATATATTAAGAATAGAAGTGAAGATTCAATATCTTAAATTACTAACCGACTCATGAATATTTTACATTAAGGTAGGCATTGCATTTTTTTTAGAATGCAATCAGAAAATCTATATAAAGACATATATAACACATACATTTTTGACCGAATTGTTTTTATAATATCTCATCATGTAGAATCAATAATATATAAAGACTGCGAAAAATATTAACTCCTTTGAAACGAGCTAGACGAAAAACTGAGCCTGCCAAAAAGTTCTTGAATCCCTGAAATCTCATAACCTGGCAAAGAGGATTCGATACTCATCTCGAGCCAGCAAATAGACTTGCGTACAGCAAAAAATGTAGGAATCAATCAAAAAGTTTTCTCAATTCGTCCATCCTCGTTCGTTTCTCCTACGCAGTCTACAATCGACGTATAAAAGTGCCATTACCTTCCCCCACCCCCACCCCTCAACTCCCAAGCGACAAAACTCACGTACGATTCTGCAAAGAAAAAGAAAGAGCATCTGAAGAAACTTCCTCTTCGGTCGACCCTTCTCCGAAACTTCTTCTTTTTATTATCCCTCCTTTTCGACGCGCGAATATATGAGCGACTCTGCAGGAAATCCACATTTAGAGGGTTTACCAGAATAAAAGAAAGATATTTGAAGGCACACCAATACAATGATTTTTTTCCTCTATTTAGGTCATCAATAGACAAGAAAATGATTAGCTAACGAAAACAGTCTTGTAATATACTATCATGCAATTTTTTTTTAGTGAAATTCAACGCGAGAAAAATGCATGAAAAATGCTCACTGATCATAAACCAATATTAAACTCCCAAATACGTGAAAAAATTTTGCATTAAAATAAAATTAAAATAAGTAATAACAGATTTAATGTACGCTATGATTTTGCGTCAAGTTATATTTCCATAAAAAACTTGATGAGCGGTTTCAACAGTATCACAAGACAATTTTTATTAGTCCGTCATTTTTGTCGCCTACTGTTGGGTATTTAAAACGAGAAAAAAGTTATTGCGCAAAAGTAAGCTGGTCAATTATTTTAAGTTTTTGTAATCCCCTCAACTGTGAATTTCTTGTAGAATTATTCATATATATACATCTTGCTCGCTTTCCGTTATATTTTCGTCGGCTATCGGCCAGCGGGTACAAGGACAAAGAAATCGAGTCGAGCTTAGCAGCGCGCACGCGCGTATACGCTTTCTCTCTTGCGAGAGCTCATTTCGTGCGCTTTACTCCAGATCCCGTTAACCCTCTCTCGCGCCTCTTCTTCCGTACACTAGGCAGCACGTGTGCTTACTACTATATATATAGCACGGGCCCACGCAACGAGGAGAAACGACGACAAAAGCTATGGGTAATCGCACGCGTGCAGCGGTCAATGGCCTTCAGGAGCGCCGGAGAACGTGGACACAGGAGAAGTACAGAATGAATGTGCAATCGCTCGTAAGGAAATGAGCAAGACTTCTGAAGCTTCTGAGAACAAAGTTATATAGTCAAGTGGATCGTTAAATGATTGGATATTTGTTTATTACATGGATTGTTTACAGAACGCGTTATAGTACCTGACGCGTTAAAGATATTGAGCATTGATAAAAACTACAACAGACTATACTCGTGAAAAATGAAAAATAACAGCAAAGCATACGTATGACAATACTGTTTCGTATCTAACGCGGGAACTATTTTTATTTAATTAAAGTAGTTCGCTTGCTACTCTCGTTGTAATGTAACTGATTTATTTCAAATGATAGTCAATGTTGTTATAAAAAAATATATTTAACATGGCTATAAGCACTTTTAAGGTCGTCACCACAAACAACTTTTGATAAAACACTTGAATTTCTGTTCTTATTCAACTGATTGTAATTTTGAAGGTCTCATCGTAATTTCATAAGGACATACCAATGAAAAAATTCAAATAGGTTAAGATTGAAAAGAAGCGATAAAATTATTTAATCTTTAAAATTTTTAAAATATGAACCTGACATTCTCTCAGTAAAACTCATGCATTCTTCGATTTGATATCAAAAAAGCAAACTTTTCCTTGAGATTTTAAATAAAGACTATTTTCTGTACTAATGTCTTAATCTATCGAGGTTTAGAAATAGTTTGTAATATTTCTTAAAATGTGTAAGAAACCTTGTTACAGCATTCATTGAAGGAGAAACAGGACTATATTCGTTTCGCATCAATAGGTGTGCCTGCTAATGGGTTCTATTTGGATAATAATTTTTCCTTGAAAGATGATTTGCGATTCCGAAGATGTGTTACTATTACTGTTATTTTTAAAGAACTCACCATCTCAAGGGTATAATCGGTCAAATGAAGAAGCTCTATATCGAACGTGTACCTCTTTCCTTATTGACGCATGGTATATAAAAATACGATTTTCGAATTAGAAGATAATATGAATATTTTTAAGTTTATATTCTTGTTGTCGTGCATTTCGTCTATAGTAAACGAGCTTGACAAGTGAAAACTGTTTAATTGTGCTCCCTATTTTGAAAGTATTCGTTGTGTGATCAGCTTGTTGAATAAAAGAAACGTTGAAGTTACAGCCTTTTTCTGACAAATGAATTTGTCCATAATTGCTAAAGGAATGGAACATCTCTCTCTCAGCTTTTTCTGTCTAAAATTGGATTTGTAGCTGTTGCAAGTAACAGTATAAACTATATGAAATTAATGAGAATGCAAATACTGCTGAGAATCTTATCTAATAATTTGTCATTTAGTAGACGCCTTAACACAAAAGCTCGGTTTGTTGACAAGATTTTAGAATTATTACTTAGTCTTTATCTCCAATCCCAAAATTCGTGGCTTCATTTGCGATCGGCCTTTCTAGTAATCTCCGAAATTATAGGAAATTCAGAATCTCAAATAGCTGAACAATCAATTTGGTTATTTCAAGAGGATAAAAGGAAATCGTCGAGATATACAATCACACTCACACCTCGGGAACGAAGAATTTCTACCAAACAATTCGTTATTATCGCAAAATTAGGAAATGCACGTGAGAATCCGACTCTACTATATGGGAATATGATTCCGCTAAATTTTCTTGCTTAAATATGCGATTGTTCAAACCTCTTCCTACTTATTTTACTAGAAATATTCTGAAAATAAAATAGTATTCAAATCTTTTAGTTATTTAAAAAAATTATATGATCGAACATCACTATGATCTTATCTGTTTCGAAATTGGACAATTTCAAATTTGTAAAATATAAGGAGGATCTTCCATCTCTCTTCATCGATCCTGAAATCGAACAAGCTGATCACCGAAAACATTGTCCTTTCTGGTGATTTATTCTGCTCTTTATACAAAATAAATTGTCCACGATAAATTTATTTTGATCTTTTTATGAAGAAAATTTTTTATCTAGAATGATACGTATTTTGATTGTAATTTCTTTGGTAATTGTTTTTAGATTTAGTAAACTTTTTTATAAAGTGAAATTAGTCCAGTCTAAAAATCTTCTATAGGCGCGAGTGCATTAAATTGAGACTTTCTTTTGCAAGAAGGTTTGGGAGTATTTTTATGTAAAGCTGTCTGAATATTTCTATGAGGAAACTTTCATAATAAACATCTCTTCTAACTTTAATGCGCTCAAACGTTTTACTACTAATTAAATATATTTTTAATAAGCCCATAAATATTCTAGAGAATCTACATATTGTTTATATAATTATTTAAAATCTATTACTTATATTGACTGTAAACAAAAGCATAATAAAAAGATGCGTTTTGACGTTAGATCACTGTGCGCGATCCCTATATTACAAAGCGTCAAAATAATAACTATTTGTATCTTGACAACTATAGAATGGCTATAAGTATAAAAACAAAAAAAAAAGGGGGGAAATCAAATTTCAGCCAGCTACAATGCTTTAATTCGAATACATGGTTTTTTCAAAAATTAATTTGCTTATAACTTTTCAGTATTAGAATTTTTCGACTGAGCACCTTTGAAATTTGGATTTAACAATCCAAAATCCGTGTAAAAAACCTATGTACTGGTATGGTACTGAAACATCAACGAAAGTTATCGTAGACGCATTTTTAAATAAAATAAAACATTGTTTATGTGATTTTTCTGAAAGATAATTTTTCAGGGATAAATATATATATGTAAAATTATAAGCAGATTATCTATTATTATTGCAGATGTCGTAATGTCTCATAAGCGTACTTTCTGCTATGTATAATTCGCAGATGACTTGCATTCTCATATCATATCGAGAATCTGTGCACACCTTATATTATAGACAGGTATTTCATCGCTTTTATATACTGTGCACGCAAATATCTCAACAGACAGTTATCTTACTAATAATAGATTTAATTGTTATAAATCGATATTTAAAAAAAATATTTGATTGAATGAATTTAATTTTTTGTTTTAATACATCAAGGAAGAATACAAAATTATATTGATTTTGTTACCAGTTAAATTTGTTTTTGTGTGATAGAATTTACAAATATTTTGTATGCCATTAAGTTGTAACATACTATATATCCCTTTGTACACATAGAATTTTAAAAATTTTATTTTGAACAGCAACATTTTTTAATTTGTTAGCTCAGGTGAATAATTATGGATTAAATACTTGTTTCACTAAGAGTATGAAAATAAACGAAATAAATTTATCTTATTATTCTGTAATAAAAATTTTATGTTTCGCTTTTTAAATGTTTTTTCACATTCGAATTTCGCGCCAAATTTTCATGAACATTATCAAAGAATTCCTGATTGCTCTACGTGGGTAAACTAGTAATTTACAATTTACAAAAATGGACAAAATGTGGATGCAGCATAAACAATAACGTGCATTAGTAACATACAAAAGTAAAATTTTACTCACGTAATTTATTTTGCAAGAAAATCCTGTGTTATTAGTGTCATTTTAACTCCTTTTAAAGTGCTTCTTATTTTGCCTTAAAAATATGGGTTTAAATATGACTACAGTTTGCTCAACTATTATCAACATGATAATATATTTCCATTTCCCTTAGGATATACTATTGAAAGTATAAAACGATATTCGACAAGAATACTTACATTTTTCTTTTGCGCGGTTTGTTTATTAGCACTGGATTAGCACTACTATAACTGAAGTACGGTATAGGTTAAGCGTTAGCCTTTGCTTCATATTGCTATGAGCGTAAACGATTGAATACTCACGGAGAAAGTGAAGACTGCTGCCATCTTATGGTTTTTTTTTCAAACGCGAAGAAATGTAATATTGTTATAATTTATATGCATAAGAGTCAAAAGTAGATTTGTATAAGAATGTAATAGAGGATTGATGTATGTTTATTTGTTTTATAAAGAACAGTTTAGTAAAATTATAAAAATTCATTTAACTGTATTGTGATTTACAATCATGAAAGGAATATCTATATTCTTTTTTCCATTTCCGATATACATGAAACCATAATGTGGAGTATTTACTTTATGGTAAAATAACATACCCGGCCAATACAAACTGTGTAACAGAGCTAAACGACCTCCTTGACTAAACTCAAGACTCCAACATTCTAAAAATAAATTTTAATATTTACAGTAGCTAATTCATTTTACTTTTTAATTTAATTAACTGTTTTATAAATTGTCTTGTTGAAAGGGCAAATATGTATATATCATCTTTTTAAAAATCAAACTTTTTCTTTATTCACACTTTCTTAAATATGTTTATAACTATGATCTATACTGTTAAAATGATTGAATTAGAAATAGTATTTTTCATCATACCCTGGTCGAAAGTACCATTTTCGCTCCTGGCTCAAAAACGCGAATGTGGTATTTTCAGCTCCGGTATGACGAAAAATCGTATCTGTATTACGGGAGAAAAATTGGTGTCTGCCCAAGCCGAAGACAAGAGTAAGAATTTACATGAGCTGTAGACTGCCCAAGTTTTTTCCTTACTAGGTGCGTATAATGTACTATTATACCTGCAGGAACATCTTCATCAATGGTATCTAAAAAGTCGAGCGCATAATTATAATCTTGTCTGGTAAGTAAATTGGAATTCCATTTATTCTGGGGCAGCCTCGCATGTTGATAGGACTTGAGTCGCGATGCGTCTTTCGGCTCTAGACCTTCGAAGCTTGGATTTTCAATGATTTTGCCCTCTGTAGTCTTAAACCAGCTACCTCTCGGTACTACCGCTGCATCATTGTTAATTATATATACAGTAGCAGCTAGACGGTCTTCTTCTTTTAGATATTTCTCGATTTTCACCTTGAATATTTAATTTGAATTTTTGAGTATTTGTAAATTTAGTATTATAAAGGTATCGTTTTGGCACAGACGTGTGTAAATTGTGAGTTTACGTAAAGCACGCACGACTACTAAATTTACTTTATTAATGTGCGATGTAGAATATTAACTTATTGCGCATTGAATGCAAAAAATACCATATGCAACCCATTGGTTTATGTATAGCCACCTACAAATTCGTGGCTATTGCTGCTCATGAAAAAGTGCACTTTACTTGATACATGTTGTAAACTTAGTATACTATTTATTTTAACTACTTACCGAATAAATACCGGTAATTTTTGTGAAATATTAAGATGTTTTATTGCGCGTAAGAGAGTTAAACTTATTATTTTAAAAACTATTCTGAGACTTACGTCTTGAAAACGTTCAGGGTATTCGTTCGGTGCATAGGGAGGATTAGCATCGTAAACGTTTGTAATTATAGAAGTATCTCCTTGAAAATCAGTAATCGCCAAAGGAGTCAGTAACGCAGCACATTTACTTGGTTCGGGCATCAGTAGCCAATTTAAACAGTCGGTACTATAAATAACCAATGATTAAAAGTAATCTTTAAAGCGTTAATATATATACCCACGGTTTACCTATTATTTTCTATACCTGTAGTAGTAAATTTGCCCTTCTAAACATTCTTTTTGATATCCGTATGCTATATGATAATCGTTGTGAATACCGTTTATTCGCCCCCAATAATAGCATTTTCGAAAATGATTTTCTTGTTGTAATATTAGCAAAGAATTTCGTAAAAGTTCAGATCGTTCAGTTCCTATACAAAAACCACCGTAGCCAAAAATATCTAAACTATCTAACAATTTTGTGCACTCCATTAACAATTTTTATTGTTGGTAAAATAATAATAAAGGTCAACTTGAATAATGAGATAGGCGTTATTATTGTTTTATCTTATTATTCAAATAATCTGAAGTTAGAAAAATAATGAAATATTAAACAATTGAAGTTTTAACAAAAACTCACATAAAATGATATAAAGTGAAATGATAATATTTAGGTATACTTAATTAAGAAGACAACAGATAATTAGATTTTAAAGAGATTAATATATTTTCATAAACAACTAATTATGTTGAAAATTAAAATGACTATAACATAAATTTCAATTATATTGATACTTTACAGATATTATGAAATGATTAAAAAAAAAACAATGATTCATAGTAAAGATTTTGTACATTTAATACTTCTTTTCTCTAAAAATCTTAATAAAAGTAATAAATCCATATTACATGTATCTTTAGACAGAGAGAGAGAGAGGGAGTAAATGGATTTTCAGCCTTTGTCTAGAATACATTCCTACATATAGGACATGTTGATCGGTGGCTCGTATTAAACCACTTATACTGAAAAAAAGATGAGAAAATTTTATATAAAATAATATTAGAAAAACATTAATCAATAAATGTAATGCAGGACAAGACTTACTAGGCAAGGAGTATGAAACTTTTTGCGACAGGTGTGGCAGGAGAGTTTAGGTATTTGATAAGTGCTGATGTGAAATATACTAAAGCAAATATAACATTCTTCTACACCTGCAAATCTTTTGTCAAGATTAGCTTTCCATAACATGAGACCATCCCAAATTGAACCATTCTAAATCATAAAAATATTTTATCTAAGTAAAATTTTTTAAAAAATTTCGTATAATATTATGACGATTAATGGATTTTCATACAAACCTGGTGTGTCAAGAAGATTGATAATTGCATGTGACAATTTCGCCAATTTGCAGTTCCACCAGCATGTTGCCCAGGTTCAACAGTAACTGTTCCAAGTGGATGATTCGGTGGTAAAATAATATTAAGTTCTAGTTTTGTATCATCCATTTGATATAACGCGACAACTTCGCGAGCAGTGGGATGAACCTTCACCTATGAAATATAATAAAAATAGTAAATAAATTTTTGTGAGATTATCTAATTTTATTGGTTTTTTGTTTCAATGGTCATTTGAATATTCACTTATTTACACTTCTTTGCAAAAGATTTTGAAATAAAAAGTGTTGTACTTAAAAAAGATAATTAAATTTATTTAAACATAATCATATACCTGCATATTTTCAACATTTACTAATCTATTGTCATGAAGTTCTTCATTACACAAAAATGGACTAACATAAATAGTCGTAATTTTATCCACAGCTGCGCTTACTCGACTATCTGCTGTGCTCCACCATTGTCTTACTAATACAGGTAAGTATCTGAGACAATTCGTATACAACCAACATACCAGATGGTCAAGTCTCCATTCAGTCCAACTTTCTATTAAAAAATAAGTATAAAACATAATTTTTACAATATCTAGCATTTATCATGGGTATTAGAGATACTTACCAGTTAAATCAAAAGATGGTACAGTACTAAAAATCTCTACCAATTTTGCATTTTTATTTTTGCTATCTTGCAGTACTTCTACTGGCATCAAACGGAATATGTTATTTAACAAGCTTGGGAAAAAATCATCTTTCAACATTTCTGCATAATGATAGCGTAAATCTCCATGTGCTTTGGCACACATATTTAACACTACAGCCCATGTAAACAAGTATCCAATGGTATAAGTATATGAGTCTGTATAAGGTTGAATCGTGCAGCTGACAGTATCACAAAGTCTGAATACATAAAGTGGTAAATATAAATGTAAAAGTTTAAAAGTATAATAATAAATTATTAGGAAATAATATGCAAAATGAAACCTACTTAAAATCCATCAGAATAGTGTTAACAATAGTCTGTGACGATCTTAAAACTTGTTCAAACCTTCCTATGTTTAAAGATTTAACATCAAAATTTTCTATTTCAATGATAGCTTTATCCCGTTCAACCAATATATTGATTATATTATCAAGTGCAATATAAGTTCCCAGTTGTAAACTTAACACAGGTGAATGAATTAACTTCAATAATAATTTTAGTTTTTCCTCCTCTGATTCATCTTGAACTTCATTCTTTGTTGTATCATTGTTTATTATTGGTCCATCAAAAACTTTTAAAGATTTGCCCAAATGATTTAATGGTATAATAGCAACAATAGGTGCATCTTTCTCATTATATGCCTCTAAAAGTGAATACAAAAATAAAAATAATATTTATATTTAAATATTTATCAAGCTTTTATTGTTAACTTATATTTATTATTTACCAGCAAAAGTCATCCATGTATTAAATGTACCAACTTGTAACTCAGAAGCAAATACATTTTTCCATTCATCTAATAATGAAGGTGGTAAATCTTGCATTGGATTTTTCGAATGTTCATTCATAATTTCTTGAATAGCATAATACAACTTATTTACACCTATAGTTAAAGCTTTGACCTAACATTTAACACATTTTATTAACAACTCGAAATTCATTTGACTAATAAATAAAAAAGAAATAAACAATAAATAAACCTTAAAATCTTGATGATGTTCTATAGACTTTTTAACAGACAGATTCCATGATGCTAAACATATTTCTATTATATCCCATTGAGAAATAGTAAGTCTTGTAGGAATAACAGTAACACATTTGGTTAAGAAAGAAATAACTTCTAATGGCAAAATGAATTGATCCCATGGTATTTTATGAATATCGCTAAAAAAAAAACAAATAAATAAATTTAAAAAATCTAAATTTAGCAATAAAAATAAATTTTAAATACCAATCCAATAGTAAGGTTAAGGGTTCAGTTTGCTGTCGTTTTTTTATGATATTAAAAACTTCTTCTAATGATAAAATGACATCATTTTCATCCAATTGGTTTTTTGCTGTAAAGATTTTGTAAAAATCACTACCATCATCCAAAGCTGATAGTATGTTTTCTAAATTTGAACAATTTCGTAACATCTGAAATTATTATTAAAATTCAAATTATTTTATAAATATATTGAAAAAGTATTTTAAATTACAAACCTGGCCTGATTGTAAGAAAATTTCAAGTTGATTTGTTTCATGTGAAACACGATCATCAAATAATTCAGACAAATTATTCTCTGGGGTGAAGAAATTATAATAAAATTTTAAAATATATGGATAGATGCCACCAAATGATAAGAGTAATCTAAAAACATTTTATAAGCTAAAAATTTGAATTATTGATTTTTTTTAATTGAACACAAAATTTTGTTTACCTATGTATTTCAGATATAACATTATTATGAACATCTTCTGATAAAAATGTTTTCAAATTATTTAATTCTTTATGAAGAATTTTGCGTAATAAATTAACTTCATTGGAATACTTTGTCTAAAAAAAAGTAATTTTCATGGGTTGATAATAATTAATTCATATGTTTTCAAGTCATCAAACAAAATATTCATACTATACTTACAGAATTATAATGTTTTATATAAACTTCACCTAATGTGGCTGCATATGATAAATTTATTAATATTTCTGATATCTCTGGAAGGTCAGCAGTATTTGGCAATACATTATTTAGAATTTTTGCACTGGCTGCAGCCCACTTCAGACATTTATGTGTATTATCTTCAAAATTAGCATTGCACAAATCTATTTCAAACACTTCATTACACATTTGACTTTTTTGTGTTAAATTAGAGGCATAAAGATTTCCTGTAATTATTTCTCCATAAAATATTATACCAGTTGCATGTTTCATCCATTTTTTGATATCTAATTCAGTCATAAAAGTAATCACAAGCTTTTTTGCATAATCTTCACTGCTCTTAATGACAGCATCAACAAAGCTTGTTGATAGATTGATAAGTGAATCTCTACAAATGTCATTACTGTGAACAAAAATAAATTAGATTTTAATTATATATACATATTATAAAACTATTGTACTTTTTTCTATTAACAAATTCGCTTGCTTCAAATACAAATGTAAATTAATTTTTAATTAATTAAAAAAATATATCTAATATTAAATTATATTTTTTTAAAATTAAATTTCTTTTTGACATCGTGCTTTAATTAAAAAAAATAATAATTATTCAACTCACGTTGAGAATATTTTCTCCCAGATCATTGATGCAAAGTATTTAACATGTTGTGCAAAAGCAGCTTGAGAAATTTTCTTGCTTATTTGGAAAAGACCATTAGTCCATGCTTCTTGGACAATATTTACTATCTTCGATTCTCCATCTTCTTTGGTTCGTTCAATATTATCGCGAAGATGTAAGCGGAATAATGCCTTTAACAATTTAATTGCACCAGGGTTTATTTCTCTGTGAGTCCATGATAAAGCTAGTAAACGAGAAAGTAAAGTGGCAATACGTTGAGTGTTTTTCTCATTTTCTCGTGGCATTCTATCTACAGTCAAACACAATAATGATGAGATTCCACATATTGCTTCATTATTAACAATCAAATCTGAAACAATTTTTTTTATATATATTTTACAATAGCTGAAATAAAAATGTAATCATATTAAATAGAAGAGTATAAAAAACCTCCATCTTGTCCAGGTTCAAATGCTTGTATAAACATTTTTTCATCAGTATCTGCTAACTTCAAAGAAGATAATACTTCTTGAGCTGTAAAAACAAGTGTGTTTGTTATAACACCTTGCCTACACCATTGACGTACTACTTTATCATCCCTATACTTGTTTGTTAACGCACACTGCACAGCAGTTTTTAAAATCTTTACATCATCGACCTATAAAATATATCTCAATGAAATTAAAGAATATTTAAGATAAAAACCTCTTCATTAGAAAAGAAAATAAAAATGTACCTCTTGGAACGATTGTAAAACTACATGTTTTTCTGAATCAGACATGTGGGACATAATACTAAATATTAAATTTATTAAAGCTTCCGTTTCTTCACTTTCAGTAGTCATAAGAATCTTTAGATTCTGGTTATAAAATTGTAGAAGATTTGCATTTTCATCATAAGTTTTAGCTAATGCAATAAAAAGTTCCTTGCTTTCATGACCCGATATAATTTTTACAAGATTTATAACTTTATGTTTAAAAGGTTTATCAGTGATCCTTTTAAAGTAGCTAACACATAATTTAATAATAAGTTGTTGGAGTTCCTTAAGGAAGGTGGCATCATTGCTTTTATCAATATTTAATTTTGAGATGGGTACAGGAGACGATGGTGGCTCCACAGATTCTGTAGGTGAGTCCGAAAATTTTACCTTCATATTACGACGGCTATGTTCTGGAGCATTTTTCAAATATCCGAGTAATTCTGCCATTGAACTAACAATTGAACTTGTTGTTACTCCATAATTATCACTGGAATTATCAACAAGCCGATTGAAAATTGCTATTAATTCGAACCAAAAGACCTTCATAAGTTTTCCATAAGCAGGATAATCTGGATTGTTACTATTTTTACTCCAGTATCTTATCAAATGGGTAAGTTCACAGAAAAATGATGGCTTCATTGTTTGGTTTTCATAAATACATGATTCTAACACAGGCATTAGCTATATTCAACATAATATAAAGATTTTATTTAACTTCAAAATTTGTTCAAAATACAATAAGGTACTTTCTCTAAATAATTTGGAATTTAAATGTTTAGGTATAAATTTTTTTTTTTATATTCACTTACCTGTTCTTTGAGTAAGCATTTACAAAAATCTTCATTACTGCTATTTATAAGAATAGCATATTTGAAACACTCAAAAAATGAAGTGACTACAGCAAATGTTTCAGATCGGCTTAACTTTACACTTTTTACTGAAAACCTAAAAATTTTGAATTAAACAAATTTAATAACTTATATATAAATAATTAAAATAATAAAAATAAAATTACTTACCCTTGACGCATATTTTCGAAAAAGTTTGTAAATAGTGTATTTGTGTTTAATTCAAGCTTTGTAAACTGACTAAGAAATGGTAGTAAATTTGGGTAAACAACACCAGCACAATATTGTCCACCATTCCTTAATACTCTCCATAATTTAGGCAAAACTAATTTTTCTATACTTATAACTTTATGCCAATCCTACAAATATAAATGCTTAATTAATTATTTGTAATTGATAAAGTATATAATTTTGCTATATATAATTACTTGAATGAACTTTATAATGTCATATATTCAATACTTTTTAGAGTTCGGTAATTGTTTGCTACTCACATCAATTTTATGAATCGCAATTAAAAGACTTTCCCAAACTGCAATGAGAAGAGCTGGATCTGTTTCATCTAAGCTATTCATTATAGTTGTTAAAACTTTTTTTTTTTCCTTACATATTGTACTATTAGCATAAGAAATTAGTGCAGTCAATACACCAAAAAATGCTGTTTTAGTTTGAGGAACTTCATGTTTGGCTAATTTCCAAAATTTATTATTACTAATTAATTTCCTATGATATTCGGCAGTTTTTTCAATATCAGAAATTGTAACAGTTTTTAAATAAAAACTGTAAGCTTGTAAACTAGAAGTTATTATTCTTTCATATTTGGCTTCTATTTCTTCAGGTGAGAAGGCTCTGCAAAATATATTTTATTAAAATAAATAAAATAACTAATTTAAAAGTATTCACTGTTTATTAAAAATTATGTTTCAAATTATTAATAATATCTTACTTATTTGTAGAAAGGGCTTGTGGAGTTAAAACAGTTATATTATCGCAAATGTAGTTGAGGATCTCATCCTGACAATGAACAATCGCATTAACAAGCTTCTGTGGTGGAAATGTATTCTAAAAATGAGTTAGTGCTATAATCAAGATAATTATAGTATTTGAAAAAATTTTTTGTAATAAAATTAATTTTATCTTACATTAAAACTATTAGTGGCTGCTGAAGCTGCAGGGGGATATATATCATATTGTGATACAAACCATGGACCTGCCAATTGTTTCAAATATGTTGCTATTGCTTTTCCAACTCGTTTAACAAGAGTTGCATGAGCTAACTGAGCAGCTTCTCTAACTCTGTGATCCAGATCAATAGAAAGTGAGCAATATAAACGAGGCCAAAATGGTAGCACAGCTTCTACAGTTGTTAATTCTAAATTGGTACATAGTTCTGCAAATTCTAATAATGCCTGTAAAGTATATCAATGTAATTTTTTATATAATTAGCAATAATAAGCTTTGTTTTATTTTTCATCAATAATTTTAATCATTTCTTTTAATAATTAAAAAAAATTTAGAAACTATAATCTAAGAGAAATACAAATTTTATTTTAAATTTTAAATTTGATAAATACTTATCAATAATACATGTTAAAAATATGAAAAAAGTATTGACCATAAAACAATTAATATTCAATTATTTTAAGTTAATAGCAATTAGGAAAACATGCAATAATAGTTGATAAAAGTTATATGTGGTGGATATTAATTTTGGTTTATATAAAAAGAAAAATAGTTTAATATTTATAGTTGCCATGCATATATACATTATAACTGTGCTTAATAATACCTTATATTTAGTGGTTGCATCCTTTTTGTTCATTTTTTTGAAAACTAGCTGGAAAGTAGAATCAATGTTGTTTAACTCAGTATTATTTGTTATTGAGAGACCTGGTAAAAGAGGGACATATCCCCCATCTTTTGCAGCTGTAAATCCAACAAAGCCTGGTGTAGATGAACCCAAAAGTTCTGCACTACGGCTACTATTTGACGGCTACAAGGGTCATCAAATAATTTGTGTAATAAAAGATTATTATATTTCAACAATTTTTCAGGTTAGTTGTCAGAGTAAAAACATATGCGATATGTTATGATTAAATAAGAAAACTTACACGTGCATTATTTTTTGTACGCTGCCCCTTGTTTTTTCCCATATTTGATAATCTTAACGAAAAAAGTTGCCACTTCTAATATCTATTTCTCGCATTGAATTATAAATGTGCAGGAGCAAAATATCCACGTTCTCCGTGTACCAGACTGCCAGAGTGCAACAGCTGATCGCAAGGCTTTTAAATCAGCGCATGACCGTACATTCTTAAGAAAGTGCTACTTATAAAGCGTAAAAAAAAATGATTAAAATAATATTTTTTAAAGGTTTTACTGTTAGCTAATATATGCAGTAAAGAATTATTATTAATTTTCTAGATTATGATTTTTAATAAGTATACTTTCATTGTAGTACCTATAAATATCAGTTAAAATATCTACAACGTTAAACGTTGCAACATTGCAAATTTGCTCTGTTGATAAGTACGCACATCACGTGGGCAGATACATGCGATCAACATCTATCTTCTTGATGCAATGGGTCAATTTCTCTGTTTCTACAGTCTAGTTTCGTGTTCCTGCATTCCCGCAAAAGTCTTTCTTGCGGCTTGTAGCTGTAGGTTATAAGATTTGCTTTTATTATTCACAAAATGAAAGTAATTGTAGAAAAATAAATCTTATTTCTTTAATAAAACAATTTATTTCTAAACGTACAAGATATACATCATGTTGTCACTACGCGTACTTCCAAAGTTAGTAATGATTTAAAGTATTTATCACTAACCTTAATTTACTACTACCATTACTATTATTATTACTATACAAGTATATTTATATTTATAATTACGATTTGCTTGATTTATTTAAAATCTTGACTTTTTTTAGAAGTATCACTGGTTATTTTAAACAATCTTCACATCAAATATATGCATCCTGTCAAATTTTATCTGCTAAGGATTCTTCATCTTCATCCGACTCTTCAGATTCAGATTCTGATAAAGAAAATGAAAAGACTAAAAAACAAATCAATGCTCAGCCAAATGAAAATATTAGTAAAATTACAGATGTTCCAGATACAGTTACAAGATTAAATACATTACTTAAAAAGGCTGTAAATATTTTAATTCAAAATTTTATATAACATAGTTTTATCCAAAAATTATTAAATTACTTAAAATGAACTGTAAATTGATTATTTATTTTTTAGGTATCTTTATCACAAGAAAATTTGAAAGCAGAATCCAAATTAGGAGATACGTCACAAAAATCAAGAAGTGAAAATAAAATAAATGTTGCAATTAAACCAAAAGAAGCAAGACTCAAACAATTCAAATCTGTAAAGGTTGAAGAGAAAAAACCATATGGTTTGTAATAAATTACACATAAAATTAAATATTTTATTTACTAAATCTCAATTATTTATTTTTATTTTAATCTTTTGTAGAAAAATTAATTGCAGCAGCCCAAGATGTAGCAAAAATTTTGAATGGCGACCCGCAAAAAACTGAAGCAGAACTTTTAAGTAAAGTATTATATGTGAAAGAACCCAATGAAGCTGATGACAAAAAGAAAACATCCACTCAAGAAACAGTTCCTACAAATTTGGGAGAACTTAGGTTAATTGATTATTAATTATCTTATTAACATTTGAGTGATAATGATTTTTAAATTTTATTGAAATTTCACAGTGATTTATTAGTACATATGAAGGTTGAAGCTCGTACTCCTAATAAATCATATATGGAACAAAGACAGGAAAGGATAGAAGAAATATCGAAGATAAGGCAAAAATCTGTGTCTGAATCACTATTAATCAATAAATCAAGAAAACGACCTCAGAAGTTTGTTATTATATATTAATTCTTTTAGTAATCATGATAAATAATCTAATTTTTACTGTGAGAAAATAAATGTTTTTTAGGTTCATACGATCAAGTGTTGATTCAACAAAATTAATAGATAGTAGACATCAAAAATTTGGAATTTTGCAAAATTTCACTGATGAACAAACAAAGGTACAATTATCAACTTGGGAGAAAATGGAAGTAAGAGAAATTAAATTAGCATTGCTGAGGACACCTGAAAATGTTTTTCAAGAATTAATACAATGGACTGAACAAGGAAAATTATGGCATTTTCCTATTAATAATGAGCAAGGTATGACAAGAAAAAGAACAGAATATATCAATACATATTATATTTATAGATATTAATTATATGTATATTTATAATAAATTTTTTTTCATACAGGACTAGAACAAGAAGAGAAGGTACATTTTTCAGAACATGTGTTTATGGAACGTCACATAAAAGATTGGTGTCCAAAACGAGGTCCCATTAGACATTTTATGGAATTAGTGTGTGTTGGATTGTCAAAAAATCCTTACATGACAGTAGAAGAAAAGGTCAGACATATAACATGGTACAAAGATTACTTTGAAGATAAGAAAGATTTATTACATGAACTTGGAATTCTTGATGATAAAGCTACTCCTGTTTTGCAATCTTCTGTAGATAAAAATCAAATTGGAGCATAAATTTTTAAATTTGTTACAATATATATTAATTACTTTGTTTAAATAAATAATATAAAAATACATTAGAAATATTTATAATATGTTATTTCTGCTTATTTCCAAAAAAATAATCTTAAATAATTTTTTCTAATTTTTGATAAAAACGTTTTCTTAATAATTTTTAGCAATAAAAATATAATTTTGATACTCCTATTAGTTATTGTATTTTAATAATTTTAAAAAAATGTTAGTTTCTTATATTATTATTGTGAAGAGTTGAAGACCTTAAAAAATTAATTGAAGGCCACGAAAATCTATTCGGCAAACTTGAACTTATTTCTTGTTCTTAAGTTGGCTAACCTCAATTCAATAATCACGTAATTGTAATTCAGTCTTCTTTGCCGCAGTTCGCGTTTAACGATCGGTGAGCTTGTAGCTCGGTTAGTTTTAAAAAATGATAGATTTACGCGATGACAACACAAGTAGTACATCAATACCAAACAGTCGTCGAAGGGACGGCCAAAGCCCTTCAAGTAAGTGTAATTTTTTGTGAATCTTCCTCTCTAAATGTTAAAAAAGAGTATTTATTAAGTTATCATTTCCTAACCTCGAAAATTGCGAAGGCGCATGTTACTCTCGCGAATGAATTTATTTTAACGTCATCAGCATCATGGAAATTATATAATTGTGCTATGACATGTAGTCTAATTTATTAAAAATAATAAATCTATAGCTTTTCTTAATTTTGTCTCTATTTGTAACCTAACCTTCTGATACGGTATTTATTGCAATTACACTTACACGTTTTTCATAAAAATTAAATTTCAATGTACATCTCGTATTATTTTTGTATTTTATTGGAAAAGAATTTTTTTCAATTAATAACTATTGACTTTTATCTTTAAACATTCTTATGTTAGTCTTTGTATGTAAAATGCACAATTGTTTGTAATGTGTATGTAAAATGTCATTAGAGTAACCTTTATCACTGTACCTAACTGTCAATTAAAAAACATTTTTTAAATTTTTTATTAAATTTTCAAAATTATGATAATACAGTTTATTTATGACTTGATAACAAAAAAAAACAAAATTTGATAAAGAGATATAAATAAATTAAAGTAGTACATAATTATTAAATGATTTTAATAAAAATTATACTTTTTAATAAATAATAATATACTTGCTACTATTGAAATACTTAATAAATAAGATTATTTTTATATTTACAGTTGCACATTCTGGTTTATCAACACAACTCAGCCCATACTTGAATTATGATCCAGTATATTTGCCCCCTAGCCAACCAGAATTCATATTTCCTGAGGGTGCTGTTAAACAACGAGGTCGCTTTGAATTAGCTTTCAGTCAAATTGGAGCAGCTTGTATAGTAGGAGCTGGAATTGGTGGTGCTACAGGATTTTATAAAGGATTAAAAACAACAACTCTTGCAGGAGAAACTGGCAAACTAAGGAGAACACAGTACATTCTATTTTTTTCCACTTCTTTTTTTTTTTTGTATATATTTTCTATGCCCAATGCTAAAAATAATACTTACTAAAAATCCCTATATTTTTTTAGATTAATTAATCATGTCATGAAACATGGTTCATCACTAGCAAATACATTTGGTGTTGTATCAGTAATGTATAGTGGATTTGGTGTATTGTTTTCTTGGGCCAGGGGAACTGATGACTCCTTAAATACAATGGCAGCAGCTACTGCCACTGGCATGCTTTTCAAATCAACAGGTAATAACATAATTGTATAAAATTTTTTCTTTTTATCTTTCAAAAATAAAATCGTATGAGAAAAATTTCTCATTTTGTTACTGGAATATTTAAAAATATTATTACATTAATGTCTTTTGTTTTTAGCTGGTCTTAAGAGGTGTGCGATAGGAGGAGGCATTGGCTTTGGAATTGCAGCTGCAATCTGCTTATGGAATAGTAGGGATGCCATTTCTGACATTAGGCCACATCGCATGAATCCAGCATAAGACTGTGTGTGTGTGCCAGTCTTTTCCTTAGTCAGCCCTGTTACGAGTGTTCTTACTCCACAAAGAAAAAGATTATAGCTTTACTTACTTTTTTTTACACGATTCATATATAAGAAATCCATGGTACAAAAAAAAATTTAATGTAAATGTCACAAATTATACTACATTGAATTTGTATTTAAAACTTTTTCCCTACAATTACTTGTTATTCTTTTTATATTTGTTAATAAAATTATTATCTTTTAAGAGAGCTTTTAATTTTTATTATTAAAATACTACACTTAAAATAAAATTATTTTGTTGTTATAAACATTGACGTTGGAGTAGGAACAATCGTAAATTTTCCCTATTAGGAGCCAATTTATTAAATAAACTAAAAAATGTAAAAATATTTCCTGCAAAAAAAAAAGTAATTTATGCATCAAAAAAGATAATTCCTGTTTCGAAATCCTGTTAGAGACGACTTTGTTCGAAATTAAACAAAGCATTGACAGAACTTGTGAACACAGTTGAAGTTATTAAAAAAATTAAAGTTGGACAAAGGTTGGCAGAATTTTTTTATTTGAAATTTGCATTGTTTATTAGCGTATTAGTTTCGTGAAACTTGAACTATTCTAGTAATAATTAACAGAGTAATGATAAACAATGTATACAGATTTTATTTTACGTTAAATCAGTTATAGGATCTGAGTAGTGGAAAATAAATATAGCAATTTTCAAGTTGTTATACAGAAATAGTAAACTCAATAACATGTGCGCTTGAAAATAAGTCGGAAGATTGCTGTATTGAGTTGTAAATAGTAAGTCTAAATTAAAATAAAAACTTTTTATTCGGGATTGATTTTGTAAAATAAATCTGAAAAATCTGTTGGTTTTAATATCTTCTTATCATTTTAGACACAAAAAATTGTACGTTAATTAATTTAATATAAAAATAAAATTTTTTGCTTATAAAAATTGGCTCCTATTTAATACTCGTTACCCTTCTTAAACAATCGCCAATTAACTCATTTCTACTCGGACTTAAGTTTATTTGTTTATACAATTTTATTATCTAATGCCGAGAATTAATTGATTCATAAACTCTTTGGGTGATAATATAATTAATAACTTTATAACAAATTTAAAATTAAAAATACTTTTAGGGCAAATAACTGCGATAGCCCTCGTTGTATAATTGACATCCATTAAAAGTTATTTCACTGTTTGAATTCCAGATGTATTTGACAATTCATCATCTGCGACTCCTAATTACTAGCAGCGAAGTTTCCTTCCACTTTTTGTATATAAACGAAAAAGCCGATTGCGATTCGAACGAGAAGTTCCACGAATAAAGAAATTAACGATTTAAGGAATGAAACGTAGTTGATTGTTGAGAGAAAAATGAGCCGATGTTGTACATAGTTCAAGAAACAGAAAATTAAGTGATCGAGTAATGTTGTACAGTTTCACTTAAGAAATAAATCAATTAGTCAGGTGCGAAAAATTATTTGCGAGCTCAATAGTGATAATGAATATGTTGTATTTACATATGCATAATAAACTTATTACACATTTCATTCAAAACAAATCGAAATTTTATATTTATTTAAACGGTGTTGGAAATCGGTTTACATACCTAATTTAACCCTAAGAGTATTGGGTTTTAAGGTTCCCGGAAGTCCTTAAAAATTGCGTTTTAAATTTGTGTTTTATCTTATATATTAACTATAAATATAAAGTTTTCTTATATTAGGTTAACCAACAATTTCTGTAACACCAAAAAACATATTTATGTTACCAAGCCAATACTTTGCTAAAAGTGAAATATTATTTAAATAATTATTACTGCATACAGTGAAAATGGAGTTCCACTAGCCCAATCCATTGGAGTGTCTGTTAAACACGTTGATAGTGTAAAATTTAAAATGTCTACGTGTCCCTTTTTCGCCTCTTTTCAGAAATAAATGGTAAAATATTCGATTTTTTTTATTCACAGTATGCGAATAAAAACCGCAGGTTTACCTGTTATAGTTGCACACGATTGCATACGTTTTGGTTACGATTTGAACATTTGTTACACCATTTTACAGAAACATATGTGACAGCATAAGGAAATCTACGCGAATGTACACAGTATCGCCGAGAAACATACAGTGCCGAAAAAAACTATCTTCAAACTTAGAAAATTTTATATGAGAAAAAACGGATACGCATAAATATGTAGGAATACGTGCATAAAATACACAAATATACAGTAATTGTGTATTGAAACCTACAAAAACTTGTATCTACCCTAATGGAAATAATAATTCTACGTTTATGATACATTCTAGTACAGTACTGTAAGTTTCCGTACGTTTCGGTATGTTTTGATTACGATTCGGACATTTTGTACCTAAACGTACCGGAACGTACCGAATCGTACAGAAATGTACCAAAACATACACGTACTAAAAAAAATATATTTTTTTCCGAAAATTTCATACCGAGACGTACCGAAACGTACGTAAACGTACCCAAGTGTACGAACACGTATGTAGATGTAAAGTACTGTACAATATTCTACAGTAACCTACCGAGGGTTGAGATATTTGTTATAATCTAATTATTTCGTACGAAAACGTACGCCAACGTACGTAAACGTACGCGTTGTACCAAAAATTATAAAAACTTTAAATGTATTAAAAATTTATTTGTTACTTAAAATATTTTTTTAATGTAACTGTAAATTATTGCGCAGTATTCTATATAATCCTGCATAGTCGAAAATAAGGTAAAGAAATGTACCGAGATTCTTAAAAGGATATTTAAATGAAAAAATAAAGAAGCAGATTTTATTTACATAGAAAATTTTATTATTAAAAGTTACATTGCAACGATTTATCTTCATATTATCTATTTGCATCAGGTACATAAATAAATAATAAGTTTAGTTCATGACTAAATTTAAATGAAAAACTTTAGTTTACAACATTTAAAAAAATAATTAGATAATTTTAATAAATAATAAAGTTTTTCTTAATTTAATACCACAAATCATATGTATGAAGTACATAAATGCCAAGTTTAGTACATTTCCCTACGTTTTGGTACTTGTCAATTCGTTTCGGTACGTTTTGGTAAGTTTCGGTACGTTTCGGTACGTTTTGGTATGTTTCTGTACGTTTCGGTATATTTCCGTACGTTTCTTTATGTTTCCGTACAAACGTATTTGTATATTGGTATATTAATATTAATGAAACCAGGGGACTTTGTACATATAAGTATCTTTCCGTACAAAACGTCCGCATTTTAATCAAAACGTACTGAATCGTACGCAAACGTACCGAAACGTGCTGACACAGAAGGAAACGTGCCGAAACCTACGATAATTTACATTGAAGTACCGTTTATGTTTTCCATTCGAGTACTTATGAAAAAATTTTTTTATAAAATCTTAAATTTTACAAAAAGGAATAAATACATGCATACAATGTAAGTATATTTATACTGCCATTAACTTTCGTATAAACTTCTGCATATTTACGCGCGCATTATTTTTCCGGATAAAAAAGTTTAATTACCAAGACTTACTTCATGTAGAAAATTTTAGTTATTTATAAGTACTTATACAAGATTTCGTGAATGTCAATATTTTTCCTAGATTTTTCAAAGATGTCTATATCATTTTAAATATGAAAGTATTTTTCGAAGTTTTATAACCATCTAGTGCGCTTGCATTCCTAATCCTCCCCTTGATCTCGTAGGCAGTTGTTGTGTTGAGTGGCTCATTTCATTTTCGTGATTGGCTTATTGTTAGTAGATATTTTCTACGAAGGGCACTGATATCACTACAGACATTGGATGGAGTCTAGAAGTCTTGATTGTCACCTGGAGGTGATGAAGTATCCATAGCTGGGTTAGGCACAATTATTCGAATGACTTTCACTGGATTGTTTATTTCCACGTACGAAAAAGTAGTGAATACCATGTAATCGGTACTAATACCATAAGAACATGTGATTCAATGTGGTGAAACGTATAGGGGTTGATTTCAGGACATTAAAGTGGCCTCTAAGCTCATTCAGGAATGCTTAAATGTTATTGGTACGAATAACTCGCTTGGCACTCTTAAGTGTACTTACGTACAGTATTTTTTATAGCTATCCGTTGGTCTAACAATAAGTAGCACAGTATGTAGGAGCTCGGTCTAAGGATTGTTAGGGTTGCACGCACAAACGCGACCCATTTTCCTCTTATTTTTCGAAACGATTTGTCGAATGTTTTCTAGAAATTTTGTAGCTATTTTAATCAACTAGTTATAAAATAGTAGTGTTTTTTTTTTGTTTTCTCACCGTCTATAAGACCCATATATACTGCAATAATTTTGTAGTTCATTTACAATGTGCTTTGGTTTAGACCTATTGAAGTTGGTTTTTTCAACAATTAGCTTAAAGTACACGGAATCCTATGGAGTGGAAGCGAGTAGTTAAAATTTTTTAATTTATATTCTTAAATTTAGAAGTCATACAATTATTGAAACGATGATTACTTAATAGTAGTGAGGTGAAACATCGATTCCTATATTAATTACATTGAAGTAGTATAACCCAAGTTTGGACGGACGGGTTCCTATTAAAGTAAGTTGATGAGTTGTTTAAAAATTTCAGTTTTTGTATTTTGTAAGTAACATTTAGTACAGCGGTGGACACTTTTGCCGATATGAAAAATATCGAAATTTTCATGAAAAATGGAAATTAATTAACATAAATAATAACATAAATCGCAAACAAAAATTAAAAAAGTTGGAATCACATTCTGTTTTACCCGAATAATCAAGGAGCGCGGGAGCGTTCCGAAAGAAAGTATAGAAAGATATACTTTGTCTATAAAATATATAGAATATAGATTATTGTGAAGATAAATTTAAAAAAAAAATCTAATCCTGTATTAGACATGAATGAGCGTACAGTAGTTCTATATATGAGCAGTTCTCTGGTGAATCGAGAGGTCAAACATTTTTTTTCTTTTAAAATCACCTAAATCGGTTCATAACCATCCCATATGTTACCCTCAATTTTTTCAGATTTTTTTCACTTCTAGTTTTTTGGTGGCAGAGGGTCAAAGATGGTGATTTTAGCATTTTCTGCATTTTTGTTGGTGACTTTTTAATTGATGAATTAATCGTTGCTTACATTGTGTGTATATGTATGTATCCGTACAAATGGATATCATTCACAATAACGCTTTTTATTTTTGGGATAAAAACACCTGATTTCTATTTTGTGT